>MDKI01075009.1:0-51099 GCA_005239505.1 Nicotiana paniculata | reverse complement strand
ATCCTATATTACTTGTCGACCACGTACACTTGCGTGTGCATTGGGAAATCAACCAACAGAAGGCAGTTCTTAGCCTCATGAAATTGAGGAGGCAGGGCTTAGCCTCATATAAAATGGAGACAATGCTTAGTCTCATGAAGGGGAAGGCGGTGCTTCGCCTTATGCAATTAAGGAGGCAGGGCTTAGCCTCATGAAAAATGGAGACAATGCTTAGTCTAATGCAAGGGAAGGAAGTTCTTACCGTAATGCAAGGGAAGGAAGTTCTTAGCCTCATGCAATGATGGAAACAACGCTTAGTCTCATGAAAGGGAAATGAGTGCTTAACCTTATGCAATTGAGGAGGCATGGCTTAGCCTCATGCAATGATTGAGACAATGCTTAGAATCATGTGAGGGAAGGCAGTGCTTAGCTTTATACAATTAAGTAGGCAGGGCTTATCCTCATGCAAAATAGAGATAATGCTTAGTCTCATGAAAGGGAAAGGCAATGCTTAGCCTTATGAAATTAAGGAGGCAGGGCTTAGCCTCAAGCAAGATAGAGACAATTCTTAGTCTCATGCGAGGGAGGCAGTGCTTATCCTTATGAAATTGAGGAGGTAGGGCCTAGCCTCATGCAAGATGGAGACAATGCTTAGTCTCATGCGAGGGAAGGCAGTGCTTAGCCTTATGAAATTGAGGAGGCAGGGCTTAGCCTCATGCAAAATGGAGACAATGCTTAGCTTCATGCAGGGGAAGGCGGTGCTTCGCCTTATGCAATTAAGGAGGCAGGGCTTAGCCTCATGCAAAATGGAGACAATGCTTAGTCTTATGAAAGGGAAGGAAGTTCTTATCCTTATGAAATTAAGGAGGCAGGGCTTAGCCTCATACAAAATGTAGACAATGCTTAGTCTCATGCAAGGGAAGGTAGTGCTTAGTCTCATGCAATTGAGGAGGCAGGGCTTAGCCTCATGCAAAATGGAGACAATGCTTAGTATTATGCAGGGGAATACAATGCTTAGACTTATGTAATTGAGGAGGCATGTCTTAGCCTCATGCAATGATGGTGACAATGCTTAGTCTCATCCGAGGGAAGGCAGTGCCTAGCCTTATGAAATTGAGGAGGCAGTGCTTAGCCTCATGAAAGATGGAGGCAATGCTTAGTCTCATGCGAGGGAAGGCAGTTCTTAGCCTTATGTAGCTGAGGAGGCAACGATGGAAACAATGCTTAGTCTCATGAAAGGGAAAGGCAATGCTTAGCCTTATGCAATTGAGAAGGCAGGGCTTAGCCTCATGCAATGATGGAGACAATGCTTAGACTCATGTGAGGGAAGGAAGTGCTTAGCTTTACGCAATTAAGTAGGCAGGGCTTAGCCTCATGCAAAATAGAGATAATGCTTAGTCTCATGCAAGGGAAAGGCAGTGCTTAGCCTTATGAAATTAAGGAGTCAGGGGTTGCCTCATGAAGGATGGAGACAATGCTTAGTCTCATGCGAGGGAGACAATGCTTATCCTTATGAAATTCAGGAGGTAGGGCCTAGCCTCATGCAAGATGGATACAATGCTTAGTATTATGCGAGGGAAGGCAATGCTTAACCTTATGCAATTGAGGAGGCAGGGCTTAGCCTCATGCAAGATGCAGAAAATGCTTAGTCTCGCACAATGAACAGATAATAAGTAGTAGTAGAGTATTTCTTAGCTGGAAATATGTTTGCGCTTGGTAGCTTTGTCGTCATGAAGATAGTGATTCTGAGGTATGCACGTATTTATGAATATTCCTTGTTCCTGCATCCAAAGGAAAATCGTGAGTTTTACGGGGAAGATTGGTTCGTGCCTCCGCCTTCCTGCCTTGCTTTGCTTTGTATCGAAATCCTGTTTGAGTTACCACATGTAGCATCTGGCTGTTTCATAAGATAAAATTTCAAAAATACGCGTGCATATGATGAATGTAGTTATTTAGAAAGTACATTAGTATGCAATATCGAATAAATTAGATGAACCAATGACTGTGACACTTTAGAGACATTACGAATTCCTCGCTTTAGAATTTTGAGGGTCATTATCAAAACTCTGCCCCAATTTACTTAGGCGATTCTCTGAACGTTCTGCATATGATGATGTTGGCTGGACTTGCTCCAGAATTTTGAGGGTCCTCCTCAAAATTCTGCCCCAGTTTCTGGTTGTGGGGAAAATGAAGATTTTATTGAATTATGACCGAACCCACAGGGCTGCCTATGTATCCCCTCTTAAATGGGAATCGGGTCAAGAGTAGTTCAATTACACCAGATGAAGAAATACAAGCAATCTAAACATAATATTTTTTGACTGCGTCTGAGTTGATAGGCTTTAGCCGAATCTCTCCGTTCATTTTTGCAAGTATGAGCGCTCATCCTATTATTACTTTGTGAACCATGTTGGATCCTTGCCAATTGGGTGAAAACTTCCCTTTTGCTTCATCCTGATGCGGAAAGATCCGTTTCAGCACCAGTTGCCTCGGTGCGAATTGTCTAGGTTTGACCCTTTTGTTGAAAGCTCTAGCCATTTTATTCTGATAAAGTTGACCATGACACGATACATTCATTATTTTCCCATCAATGAGAGCTAATTTCTCATAGCGACTTCTCATCCATTCTGCATCACTGAGTTCAGCTTCTTGTAAATTCTTAAGGAAGGAATTTCGACCTCGGCAGGAATGACAACTTCATTATCGTAGACCAGAAAATAAGGATTTGGCCCGGTTGATGTGTGGACTGTGGTACGGTACCCCAATAAGGAAAATGGTAACTTCTCGTGCCATTGCTTGTGGTTTTCTACCATCTTCCTCAATATCTTCTTGATATTCTTGTTGGCAGCCTCCATGACTCCATCCATTTGAGGCCGGTATGCTGTGAAATTCTTATGCTTGATTTTGAAAGTTTCACACATAGCTTTCATTAAGACACTGTTGAGATTGGTGGCGTCGTCATTGATGATGGATTCCTGCACCCCGAATCGTCAAACAATATGATCTCTGACAAAATCTGCGACGACTTTCTTGGTTACGACCTTTTAAGATGCAGTTTCAACCCATTTTGTGAAGTATTCTATGGCTACTAGGATGAACCTGTACCCATTTGAAGCAACAAACTCAATTGGTCCAATGACATCAATTCCCCAAATGACAAAAGGCCAAGGTGCACTTGTTGCATTGAGTTCATTTGGCGGCACCCGTATCATATCTACATGTATTTGGCACTGATGACATTTCTGGACATACTTGATGCAGTCTGTTTCCATACTCATCCAAAAATATCCTGCTCCCAGTATCTTCTTGGCTAAAACGAAACCATTCATGTGTGGTCCGCAAGTTCCAGCGTGTATCTCTTCGAGTAGTATGGAAGCTTCCTTGGCATCAACACACTGTAATAACCCTAGGTCTGGAGTCCTTTTGTATAGAATTCCTCCACTTTGGAAGAAATTGTTGGACAATCTTCGGAGCGTGCGTTTCTGAGTATGATTTGCATGCTCCAGGTACTCTCATTTTTCCAAGTACTCCTTGATATCATGGAACCATGGATTCCCATATGTTTCTTCTTCAACATGAGTGCAGTAAGATAGCTGATTATGAATCCTTACCGAGATGGGGTCGATGAGTTTTTTTTCCGTGTGCTGTATCATGGAGGACAAAGTAGCCAATGCGTCTGCGAACTCATTCTGGATTCTTGGGACATGTCTAAACTCTATCTTCGTGAACCTCTTCATGATCTATTGCACATGATATAAATATGGTAATATCTTTGTATTATTTGTAGCCCATTCTCCCTTCACCTGATGTAACAGAAGATCTGAATCACCAATTACCAGTAATTCCTGGATATTCATCTCAACAGCCAAATTGAGCCCCAATATGCAAGCCTCATATTCTGACATATTATTGGTGCACAAAAATATGAGTTTCACGGATAATGGATAGTGTTGACTTGTCTCTGATACCAAAATGTCTCCAATACCCACTTCTTTGAAATTTGTGGCTCCATCGAAAAACATTTTCCAACCATCGTAAGCTTCTACGATATCTCTCCTACGAATAATACTTCTTCATCAGGAAAATATGTTTTTAGTGGTTCATATTCCTCTCCTATAGGATGTTTTGGAAGATGATTCGCTAATGCTTGTCCTTTAACCCCCTTCTGAGTCACATAGACGATGTCGAATTGATTCAACAATATATGCCATATTTCCAGCTTCCCTGTAGGCATGGGTTTCTGGAAGATGTACTTCAAAGGATCCATCATTGATATGAGATATGTGGTATAGGCAGGGAAAGTAGTGACTCAATTTATGGGCTATCCATGTCAGAGCAACATGTGCTTTCCAGCAAAGAATACCATGCTTCGTAAGGTGTGAACTTCTTACTCAGATAATATATGGCATGTTCTTTCCTTCCCGTCTCATCGTGTTGTCCCAAGAGACAACCAAAAGCCCCACCTAGTATGGAGAGACAGAGTAGAAGTGGTCTACCAGGTTCTGGCAAGACCAGGACTGGCGGTGTGGACAAATATTCTTTGATTATGTCAAAAGCTTTCTGGTCTTCAGTCCAACTGGTTGTGGCATCCTTCTTTAACATTTTGAAAATCATCTCACATATCACGGTTGATTGTGCTATGAAGCGGATGATGACGCCCCAATAAACTCATCACATCTTTCTTGTTCTTTGGAGGCGGCAAATCCTGGATAGACTTGACCTTTGATGGGTCTAGCTCAATTCCTCGGCGGCTAACGATGAATCTTAATAACTTTTCGGTGTGGACCCCGAAGGCGATCAAAGAATTTCCTCAAGTCTGTTATGTGATCTATGCCCTTCTTGGATTTGATAATGACATCATCCACATATACCTCTATCTCCTTATTTATCATGTCGTGGAAAATAGTTGTCATGGCTCTCATATAAGTGGCCCCAGTATTTTTCAGACCAAACAACATCATTTTATAGCAGTACACCCCCATGGTGTAATAAAAGCTATTTTTCGGCATCTTCTTCATCCACCCAAATCTGATGATATCCCGCGAAGCAATCCACAAAGGATTGGAGTTCATGCTTGGAATAATTGTCGATCAATATGTGTATGTTGGGTAGTGGAAAATCATCTTTTGGACTTGCTCTGTTTAGGTCCTGATAATCGATGCATACTCTGACTTTCCCATCCTTCTTCGGAACTGGAATGATGTTAGCCAACCAAGTTGGATATTCAACCACTCTGAGAACCTTAGCTTTGATATGCTTGGTCACTTTTTCTTTGATTTTTAAACTCATATCTGGCTTGAAATTTCCGAGCTTCTGCTTTACAGGCGGACACATTGGGTTGGTATATAGTTTACGAGCCACTATTGATGTGCTCAAACTAGTCATATCATCATAAGTCCATGCGAAAATGTCTTCATATTCTTTCAAGAAACAGGTGTATTCTTCTTTCTCTGATGGTGACAGGTGAATGCTTATGCGAGTTTCTTTGGCTGTTTTGGAATCTCCCAAGTTGACTATCTCAGTTTCATCCAGATCGGACTTAGGCTTGTTCTCAAAATTCTCAACTTCTCTGACAATTTCCTCAGGTATTATATCCTCTTCTTCTATTTCTTCTGTGTCACTATCCTTATGTTGAGTTGTCCCATTACATGTCATAGTTATCGGTTCATCAAGATAAGAAATAGTAATGTTGTAGAGAGAAAAATATAGAGGATAGTAATAAATAATAGAATACCAAACCATTGATAAGTATCAAGATGTTAAAGAAAAAGCGATTTTAATGATTCAAACAAATGTTTCAAAACAAAATATTGAAAATGTTTTAAAATTGCTCATAAGAATTGTTTTTAAAATAAAGGACACTAGCAGCCAGGCTATACAGGAACTCGGCAGGCCCTTGATGGTGTGGCAGTCCAATTCTTGAGAATAGCTCCCTTCTCCACTATCTGGATGACGAGGCCTTCCTCCTCCTCCTCCTCAACTATTACACTGCAATCCATGTCTTAATCTTCCAAGCATAGATTCCTCAAACCAGCTAGCGCTTCATCTTCTTCAGATCCCCACATCATATCGGCCTGATGGAAGGATTGGCTCAGATGTGGTATCGACTGCTCGAGAGGGTAATAAGGACCATGCCATGCTGGCGACCAGTTCTGATACTCGTTCTAGGTATACTGATACCCGAGAACTGTATTGGTTTGGCAATACCCTGGAGATTCTTTCCGAGCCTTTACCAGGTTTATATACTGCTCATGCCAATATGCTCTCTATTTTTCTACTCCATCATTTATCCTTCTCGATCGTGTTAACACGCTCAATGCGATGGTAAGTCTCTCCACCCAACTTCCTTCTATTTTCCACAATCAGAACAGTCTGGTTGTTGTAGATGGGGTTACTCCTGTCTCCATGAATGATCACCTCCTGATGGTTCCATTCGAACTTCACAGCCTGATGCAGAATGGAAGCTACAACCCTAACAACATGTATCCAAGGTCTTCCCAATAGCAGATTGTATGAGGCGGATATGTCGAGCACTTGGAATTCAACGTCAAACCAGGTCGGACCCATTTGTAGACAGAGGTTGGTTTCTGCGATATTGGCCCTTTGAGACCCATCGAACGCTTTTACTTTCATAGTTCCTACTTGTATCTCATTCAAACCCTTGACTAACCTCTTCAAAGTAGTTATTAGACAGATGTTGAGGCTTGGACCCCCATCTATCAAGACCCTGGCAATAAATTTTTCTTCGCACTATAGTGTGATATGCAACGCCCTATTATGGCTCAACCCTTCTGGCAGCATTTCATCTTCATGGAAAGTGATCTTATGACTTTCCAAGACTTGTCCTACCATGTTGGCCATATCTCCACTAGTAATGTTGTTGGGTACATAAGCCTCATTCAATACCTTCATCAGTGCATTCCTATGTTCTTCAGCATTCTGTAGTAGTGATAGAATGGATATCTGAGCAAGGGTTTTGTTCAGATGGTCAACCACATAATACTCTCTCGCTTTCACCTTTCTACAAAGATCATCCGGGCCGGTCTCAATGATAGCCTATTTGGAAGCGGCTTCTTTACTTGTTCCCTCCAAATGCTCAAGCGTGTATATCCTACAAGTTCAGGTCATACCCTACGCTGCACCAGTTTCTTCCATTTTCCCTTTTCCTTTCCTTCTTACTTCTACGGTATAATCCCAGGTTACAGCATTGGAACTAAAGGATGGTGTGAGTGCTACTATTAAAGTGAATGGTGTGGTCACTTCTAGTTCAAACGGAGCAGGCGTGGCTGAGGGTGTAGCTACTTCAACCTCGGATGGAGTTGGTGCGGCTACCTCAACCTCAATCAGTGACTGTATCTGTACTAGAATTGGTGTGAGAGTGACTGGAGGAATTTTGGGATCATCCCCTTCTTGAATGAGCCCAATTGACCCCTCCGGGTCCCATTCTTCATCAGTTTCTATCACATTTACCCCTTCGCCGCTGCGATCCGGGAGGGGATTGTTGCGGACATTAGGTGCAGTCTCCTTTGCCTGTATAAATTTGGTATCAATTAGTTTTTGGATCTTATCCTTCAGAGTGTGACATTCATCGATAGTGTGCCCCTTCATGCCTGAATGGTAGGCACATGTCTTATTTGGATTGACCTATTGAGAGGAAATTTCCATGGCGACAACAGGAATGGGAGTAACATAACCAGAAGATTTCAATCTCTTATACAACTGGTCAATGGGTTCGACAATAGGAGTGTATTGTCTGGGCAATCTACGTACGAAATTTAGCCTGGGTTTTTGGTAGTTTTGGCGGGCTGGTGGTGAGTGGTAATATGGTGGCTGGGTATTGTAAGTATGGTAAGAAGTTGCGGGTTGTGGATATCTGGGAGGTGAAGGCTGGTATGTGGGTGGAAGTGTTTGGTATGTGAGAGGAGATTTCGGACCTTGGGCTACAATCACAGCTCCGACTTCCAACTTTTTGGATATGCCTTCTGACTGCAAGGGTTTGTTCGTAGCTTGTAATGCATCAAAATTCGTTACCATCCCCCTCTTGATTCCCTCTTCTATTCTTTCTCCCAATTTGATGATGTCGGAGAATTTATGATTCTCAATAACCATTAACCTCTAATAATATTGCGGATCCTGGGCCCGGACAAAGGATTTTTTCATTTGTTCTTCTTCCAATGCCGACCTTACTTTCGCAGCTTATGATCTCCATAAAGTAGCATACTCAAGGAAAGTATCTATTGGATTCTTCTTAAGATTCTTGATATAGAAGACATCTGGTGCATTCTCTGTATTGAATCTGAATTGATCCATGAAATCTGGCGCCATGCTTACCTATTTAATCCACTTCTTTGGATTTTGACTGATGTACCAGGATAAGGCGTCTCCAGTGAGGCTCCTCATGAATAACTTTATGCGTATTATTTAATATTTACCAACCCCTACGAGCTTGTCGCAATACGTCCTCAGATGCACCTTTGGATCACCTGTTCCGTCGAACATTTCGAATTTAGGAGGTTTGTAACCCTCTGGCGGTTCTATGGCCGGTTGAATACATAAATCCTCATATTTCAAACCTTTGATTCCTTTACCACCTTCAACACCTTGGACTCGACTTGTAAGTTTCTTAAGTTCCTCCACCATGTTCTTGATTGTTATTTATCTATGTCAATACCACACAAGGGGGGGGGGTGATTTGTGTGGTGACCAATTTTCGTGTGCAGTAGTTATAGAAGGACCAGGTTCTTCTATGTGTTCCTACTCCTACAGTTTTCGGAATAATAAATGCGGAATTTAAAGAACACATCAATTTTACGCGGAAAACACCTGGCTCAAAAGGTGAAAAAACCACGACCTACTTCCCAGTAGGATTTTCCCTAAATCTTCACTAAATCAATGAGCCAAACAACATTTACAAAATAAACTCTTTTGTAAACCTAAGTATTAACTCTAACCCTTTGTGGCAAACTAGCCTCTAGCTATTTACGACAAATTTCAAGTTAACTATAACTTGAACACTCAGTACCTGTTACAATTGCTTCTAGATAAAGCTGAAAGATACAATTTGTAATCACCTACTACAATTAAACTAGACTAAAAGACAACAGATGGAACTGTTTCTTCTAGCTAGTCCAAGCAGCTTCAGAGTCACACACAAACTGCTTGCAAAATTACCTTGCTGATTTTTCTATCAATTCTTGTTTTGCTTCTGCTTTTGTGCGTACCTGTACAATAAGAACACTGAACAATATATAGGATTTAGTAGATAAAGAGATATACTAGAATTCGGATGCTACTCTTCCTTGGTGAAGAGTTCTAGTTGATCTCAACTCCCTAAAGGAGTCTATCTCCCGGTCAATTTGGAACCTTTTCGATCAGATTATATCTCTTTAGATCACTGGTTGTGCTTATCTCATGCTTGTGCACCTCACGTGCCATTTACTCTGCATGTGTCTATGTCTCTAGTGATGGACCTGGTTCAACTTTGAGTTCCTTTGTCAATCTTCAAAGCCATTCAGCTTCTTGATCCAACAAATTCCCCCTTTTTGATGATGACAAACTCTGTGCTTAGGCATGTAATCACTTTAATCTAACATTGACACTTTTTATATCATTAAGCATTTATCATAAAGAACCAGGTTCATTAGGTTATAAATATCACATTTTTTCAATAAAGCACATCTTCCCCCTTTGTGCATCATCGAAAAATTGCAAATTGTTAGAAATACCTGATTGATAAGAATTACTCATGGCCACTGGAGCAACTGCAAGTGCAAACATGTATTAATCATCAATAGTGAACCAAGAACGCAAACTATCAAAGAAAGTGAGACAAAACAAATAAGAGCAGAAACAAAAAAATCCATTGATAGATGCATAGTTCAGCCACCAAACACACAAAGAAATAAAAGCAGTTACAATCATGAGAAAAAGATAGAAAAATATCCCGAATCTGGGTCATAGAGGGGTAACGACAGGGTACTGGACACCTAAGGCTGGGAAGTAGTGGAGGTTGGGTTCTTTGCTTGGAGGAGGGAGAGCATATTGTGAAGAATCCCTTTATTCTTCTCCTTTTCTTTGGCCAGTTCAGTTTTGAGGGCATCTCTCTCAGCCTCAACCTCTGCCCGGCGGGTCTTTAATTGAAGATATTCAACATCATTAACCCCACCTTCTCGTACAAGCGCCCTGACCTTGTTGTTCATAGGCGTTTTTCTGGATGAACCAGGTTCATTTTCAGGAACATTCACGATATAATCACATGCCAAAAGTGTGTTCTTCTCAAAATGGTCTTTGACAGTGGCCATTTCTGCCTTCTTCAAGGGCACTTTGAAGTGAGCCAGCACAGTCGTCAGGAGGAAACCATATGGAATGGCATGGGCCTTGGAACCATTTACCACTCTGTCTAGCAACTGAATAATGAAATAGACCAGTTGATTTGCCTTCCACTGACGAGGCACTCCATGAGGTTTAAATCCATATAGTTTTCTATGTGCCTTCTCTGTTGCTTGGGAAGTACTCATTTGTTGATGAACTCAAACACCACCTTGTGCTGATGTTTCATCTCGCTTTTGTACACAACCCTTGGTTCTACTTCTTCAGCATTGTCCCTGAACCTTCTGGTAATCTGTAGTGCAGAAGGAAGATCATCCATGCTGGGCCACTTCTGCCTTGTATAATCATCATATTCCTCAGCTGGAATACCAAGAACTTCGCCCAACTCTTTGGCATCAAAGGTGATTTTAGTCCCCTTTACCTGACTAGAGACCCTGCCATCCTTGACCTCAGCATTGGCCATGAACTCTACAATCTCACTCCTGGCCAGCCTACCATCTAACTGAAGGACCATGTCCTTCCCGCCCTGCACTTCCAAGGTATCCAATAGGTAAACCATGCTAGACTTTTCCAGATCCTTCAACAATCTCCCCTTCAGAATAGTGCGTTTCCCAAATTTGGTCAATTCAGATTCCTCAGCTTCTTCACCACTCCATTCTTTGTCTTCATCAATCTGAACCTTCTTTGGTTTCAGGGTAGACCCAGTCCTCTTGGAAATAGTTAAGGGTGTAACAGACACAGATGCAGACTTCTTGGAAGAAGTCTTGGCTTTCTTGGGTTTGGGTGTCTGAACCTCAACATCTTCCATTTGTTCTTCTCGATGGACCAGGTCCATCTCCTCAACCTCAACAGTCTCTACAGGCTCAAACACCTTTGCCTTCCCTTTTTCAACTCTCTTTATCTTACTCTCCTTCAAAGCCTTCTGCAACTCCTCTTCACTCTGCCTAATTGAACTTCGTGTAGTTCGTCCTCTAGGAATGGAAGTTTCAGCAGATGGAGTGGCTTTTGTCTTCTTACTTGCCACTGGAGTTTCAACTTTTTTAGTCTTGGGTGTCCTCTTCCCTTTGGGTTTATAACTCTCCCATAATTTTCTCATAAGGTTCGCCAAAGTTTCCTCAATGGATGAACCAGGTTCATTAGTAGAATGTCGAAGATTTTCTAACCCGTCAGCAACCTCTCCTGAGTTACTTCCCCCTAAGTCTGTGGCACCTTCTTCAACTACCACTAGGACAGTACCACAAATTGCCAATGAAGTACCTTCTACGCCTATTCCCCTCACAGTGCTTCCACCTCCCTCTCTCTCTCATTTTCTGTCACAATTTTATTTTTACCACCTCTTTTTCGCCTATCAGGAACTTTCACATCTACTACAGACCCAATCAGAACAAACCTATTTTCAGAAGTGACTGGTTCAGGCTCTTACCCAATTTTATGAGTTGATAATACCTGTTAAGAATCGGATGAACCGGTTGTTTCCCCCTCAGTTGCTAACTTGAAGGAGTCACTGGAGTTATCATAATCTTGAGCCTGGCTGGCTTGAAGCTTCGCGTTCAATTTCCTAGCTATAGAGCTAGAAGCCACAGTTTTTCTAGCTAGCATTTTGACACACCTTTTCTTGGATCCGGGATTAGGGCTTGGTTGAACAACGGGAGTGATTGGAGGAGACGAGACAGGATTGTTTTGAGGGGTGGTGGGATGTGATTGATATGGGGTGGAAGAATTTGATTGAGATGGGGTGGAACCAGTATCTTCGAGTGTGATACTGTAGTCAGGTGTGGCGTAGGAGGATGAAGCAGGTGGTTGAGTATTAGCCATTGTGATCAATTTTTGTTGAAGAAAGGAAGAAGATTAGGATCAATATGTTTGAGCAGAAGGTTGAAAGGGTTTCGCCGGTTATGTCTTTTAGGAAGAAAGTGAATGAAGAATTATAGAAGTGATGATGTGTTTTTAAAGACTTGGGTAATTAATACATAACAAGTGTAATTTGGGTCAAGAAGAAGTCTAATCGGTTCAGAAGTGTCAGTTGTAAAGTGACGGTTATGACTACCCTATGATCTAGGCCTTTTTAATTTGATTGGACTCTTTGAAACATGTTCAAATTTAGGATAAGGACTAGAATTTTAAAAGAGCTTGTTATTGATAGAGTCCTGCTCATGATTAACTATTAATATTTCAATATGTGTATAGTGGTGAGCACATACCTCGTCTATCATATGAACCAGCAACGATGAACCAGGTTCATCTTGTTAGAATCTCTTGATTAAGCCTCAATTTTCAAAAATAGAAAAAAATAATTAGCAACCAAGGAGTCATATTAACACATGGCAAGAGAGTATGCTGTTTATAGCATGAAACTGAGCAATGATTATTCTGATTATTTACATAGATTTCAGAATTCCTAGCCAAGAAAATACTTTTTTTCATTTTTGTTTTGAATTGGTTGAATTAGGTGATCTTAATCATCCCTAAATCTAACATGTTCCTTTCAAAATGCTCTGTACTTAGTGCTTTAGTAAAGATGTCAGCAATTTGTTTATCAGTAGCACAAAATTCAATAGAGACCATTCCCTTCTCATAGTTGTCTCTTAAGAAATGGTGTCTAACATCTATGTGCTTTGTTCTTTTATGATGAACGGGGTTCTTCGTCATACTAATAGCACTAGTGTTATCACAGAAGATAGGGATGCATCCAACCTCTATACCAAAATCCATCAATTGTTGTTTAATCCATAATAACTGAGCGCAACATGAGGCTGCAGCCACATACTCAGCTTCAGCAGTAGATAGAGCTACTGAATTCTGTTTCTTAGTAGCCCATGACACAAGACATGAGCCCAAAAAGTGTGCCATACCTGTGGTGCTCTTTCTATCTACTAAAAAGCCTGCATAGTCAGCATCAACATATCCCACAAGATCAAAATTACTACCTTTAGGATACCAAAGATAGAGGTCCGTGGTGCCTTTAAGGTATCTCAAGATTCTCTTCACTGTAGTTAAGTGTGATTCCTTTGGATTATCCTGAAATATTGTACAAAGCCCTACGCTGAAAGAAATGTCAGGTCTACTGGCAGTAAGATACAACAATGAATCAATCATTCCTCTATACAACTTTTGGTTGACAGTTGAACCGGGTTCATCTACATCTAATTTTGTGGCTGTTGCCATAGGAGTGTCAATTTCCTTTGGGTCTTCCATTTTAAATCTTTTAAGCAATTCTTTCACATATTTTTGCTGATGGATCATATTTCCATTTGAATTTTGTTTAATTCGTAAGCCTAAAAAGAAGTTAAGCTCACCCATCATGCTCATTTCAAATTCGTTCCCCATTAGTTTAGCTAATTCTTTACTTAGCTTTTCAGAAGTTGCCCCAAAGATTATGTCATCTACATATATCTGCACTACCAAGAGATCTTTACCTTTTTCCTTCAAGAATAAGGTGCTATCAATTTTACCTCTCTTGTAGTCATGTTCCAGCAGGAATTTTGAAAGCCTTTCATACCATGCCCTTGGAGCTTGCTTGAGTCTATACAGTGCTTTATCAAGCTTGTACACATGATCAGGATTCTCCTTGTTTTCAAACCTCGGAGGCTGCTTTACAAACACTTCTTCCTTGAGATAGCCATCCAGGAAGGCACTCTTGACATCCATCTGGTGAAGGGTGAATTCCATGTAAGCAGCAAAGGCTATGAGGAGCCTAATTTCTTCCAACCTGCCACAGGAGCAAAGGTTTCATCATAGTCTATTCCTTCCCCCTGACTGTATTCTTGAACCAGCAATCTTGCCTTGTTTCTTGTAACTGTTCCATCTTTATCAAATTTGTTTCTGAATACCCACTTTGTGCCAATCACTGATCTATCAAAGGGTCTAGGTACCAGATTCCAAACTTGACTCCTTTCAAATTGGTTGAGTTCTTCTTGCATTGCATTTACCCAATATGCATTGCAAAGCTTCCACAATATTTTTAGGTTCTATCAGGGATAGAAAAGCATCAAACGCACACAGATTTTTCAAAGAGGACCTGGTTCTGATTCCAGATGTTGGATCAGTTATAATGTTCTCAATAGGGTGTGAGCTTTGATCTGTGTGGTTTTACAACCAACTGGGTATTGCTTGAAGATCCTACAGTGTCTTGTTGCTGAGGAACAGGATCAGGGACAGGTTCCAATGAGGTTTGGAAATTAGTTTGTTGGTCAGTTCCCCCTGGCATGTTGCCTGGGATGGATGAACCTGTTCCATCACCAGTTCCTTCCTCCAGTGTTGCTCCAGTTTGGTCTGAGTTTCCGACCAGCCCAATTTCTTCACCTACTTGTTCCTGTATCTCAGAGATAATGTTAGTTTCATCAAAAACAATATGTACACTCTCTTCAACACACATAGTTCTTTTGTTATACACTTTATAAGCCTTACTATGTGAAGAGTACTCCCTCATCACTTCTGGGATCAAACTTACCTAGGGAGTCATTGCCATTGTTGTGCACAAAGCACTTACAACCAAAAGCCCAAAGATGGGATATATTGGGATTTCTCCCTTTAAGTAACTCATAGGGAGTCTCCTCTACAAGTGATCTAGTCATGCACCTATTTATGATATAGCATGCATTGTTTACAACTTCTACCCAGAAGCTATGAGGTAGTTTACTAGAAAGAAGCATGGTCCTGGCCATATCATCAAGTGTCCTATTTTTTCCTTCAACCACTCCATTTTGTTGTGGAGTTCTAGGGGCAGAAAAGTTATGATCTATGCCATGCTCATCACAAAATTCAGCAAATTTGGCATTTTCAAATTCAATGCCATGATTAGACCTAATTGATACTAGTTGATTTCCTAATTGTTTCTGTATTTTTCTAACAAAGGAAGTAAACATGTCAAATGCTTCATCTTTAGATTTTAGAAACAATATCCAGGTAAATCTAGAATAGACATCAACAAGCACCATTACATATCTCTTACCACCTCTGCTTAATGTTCTCATAGGACCACATAGGTCCATATGGACCAGTTCCATAGTCCTAGTAATACTTACCATTTTCTTGCTTTTGAAAGATGATCTTACCTGCTTCCCCCTTGAACAAGTCTCGCAAACTTTATCTTCCTTGAACTTAATGTTAGGAAGTCCTATCACGTTCCCTGCAAAACAATCTTGTTAGTGATAAGATTAATTACAACGTATTTTGTGGAAGTGAATGCTACCAAGTTACCTCTGTCACACAGATTAGACTATATTTCAAGCCATATATTAGGTAGACATTCTCAATGGAACGAGTCTCATCCTTACCCACCTTACCAACACCAATGATTTCACATTTCTTTCCATTTCCAAAGGAGACATTTCCTCCTTTAAGGTCCTCAAGTGAAAGGAACTGGTCCTTGTTACCAGTCATGTGTTTTGAGCAGCCACTATCCATGTACCATATTTTGGCTACCTCTTTTCACTTGAACCTCTGATTCCTCATCTAATTCACCAATTTCCATGAGTGCTTGCTCATCTCCATCTTCATCATCTGATCCTTCATCTGAACTTTCTCCCTAAGCAACATCCATAGCTTTTGTTGATGTTGTGTTTTTCTTGGGATGAACCAGTTCCTTCTTCCGGTTCCTTCGTTCAGATCTTTCCCTTCTCCATTCAACTTCCCATTGAGGAAAATTCTTGATGTGATGATCAATTTTTCCACATTTGTAGCATCCCTCATTGGTGGGTTTTTCTGGTGCCTTTGCCTTGTTGTAGTTTCCACCTCTTGAGATGCCTTTTTTACTAATGAGATAGTTTCTGAATTCCTTGGTGATCATAACCATTTCATCTTCCTCCATATCTGTTCCCTTAGTGATTCTCAGTGCCAGACTTCTTTCCTTCGTGGGGGCATCATCTTCATTGTCTGCCTTCTAAGTTCATAGTCAATGATATTTCCAATTAGCTCATCCGATTTGAGGGTTGTTCGTGTTCTTGGATTCCTGAATAGGAGTGATCTTACTCTCCCAAGATATTGGCAAAACCCTTGTCAAAATATTTTCAACCTTGTCTTCTTCAAGGATAGTCCTTCCAAGAGATTTTAGTTCATTTGTCAGAGTAGTGAACCTAGTGTACTTCTTTTGGATGGTCTCTCATTCCTTCATAGATAAATTCTCATATTGAGAATATAGTAATGTACCTATGGATCTTTTCACTTGTGCAGTTCCCTCATGAGCTACTTGCAAAGTGTCCCAAATTTCCTTGGCAGTGGTGTATCTTTGAATTCTGCTGTACTCATCTGGACCAAGTCCACACACAAGCTACTTCTTGGCCTTGGCATTATTTTTCCATTTTCTTAAGTCTTCGGCAGTGCAGTCAGCTCTTGTATTTGGCACATCTACTCCTTCAGCAGTCTTCTTCATTGTGGCCAAAGGATCGTCAGTGACGATGTCCCATAGTTCATAGTCTTCTCCAATTAAGTGATCCTTCATCCTGTTCTTCCACCAAGAGTAGTACTGGCCATTGAAGAGTGGTGGCCTAGCAGTTGATTTTCCTTCCCAATTCCCACATGGTGCATTGATATTGATCTTTTCCTAAGGTGTTAGCCTCTTTAAGGATAACCTGCTCTTATACCAATTTTTATTTATCTATGTCAATACCACACAAGAGGGGGGGGGGTGATTTGTGTGGTGACCAATTTTTGCGTGCTGTAGTTATAGAAGGACCAGGTTCTTCTATGTGTTCCAACTCCTACAGTTTGCAGAATAATAAATGCGGAATTTAAAGAACGCAATAGTTTTACGTGGAAAACACCTGGCTCAAAAGGTGAAAAACCACGACCTACTTCCCAGTAGGATTTTCCCAAACTCTTCACTAAATCAATGAGCCAAACAACATTTACAAAATAAACTCTTTTGTAAACCTAAGGATTAACTCTAACCCTTTGTGGCAAACTAGCCTCTAGCTATTTGCGACAAACTTCAAGTTAACTATAACTTGAACACTCAGTACCTGTTACAATTGCTTCTAGATAAAGCTGAAAGGTACAATTTGTAATCACCTAATACAAATAAACTAGACTAAAAGACAACAGATGGAACTGATTCTTCTAGCTGGTCCAAGTAGCTTCAGAGTCACACACTTAAATCTCACACGAACTGCTTGCAAAATTGCCCTACTGATTTTGCTCTCAATTCTTGTTTGCTTATGCTTTTGTGCATCCCTGTACAATAATAAAAATGAACAATATATAGGATTTAGTATACAAAGAGATATACTAGAATTCGGACGCTACTCTTCCTTGGTGAAGAGTTCTAGTTGATCTCAACTCCTTAAAGGAGTCCATCTCCCGGTCAATTTGCAACCTTTTTGATCAGGAGATATCTCTTTAGATCACTGATTGTGTTTATATCCTCCTTGTTCACCTCACATGCCATTTACTCTACATGTGTCTATGTCTCCAGTGATGGACCTGGTTCAACTTTGAGTTCCTTTGTCAATCTTCAAAATCATTCAGCTTCTTGATCCAACATTGATGAACATGTCTTTCTCGCCAAATTCTGGTGTATACGGGGTTTGTTGTGAAATGTGGGGTAAATTTTCTACATATATTTGGTGGACTCCAGGGATTTAGGTATAGTGGTGATCATTAGTTGAGTTCTGGGGATCAAGGGTAGGTTGTGGTGTATTTTGAGGAGTGTTGTATGTAGTAGTTTGTGGGTACTGGGTTGGATGGTGTTGGTGCTGTGGAGGAGTTGGTACTGGTGAAGGATTAGGATTTTGGGGAGGCGTGGCATATTGATGAGGTGCGGGAGGATTGTGCGGGTTTTGGTTTTGTGTGTTCTGAGAAGGTGTTGGATTTTGGGCATTTTGTTGGTTGATGTCTGGGACATTCAAGGTGAGGGAGAGGTTTGCCAAGTTACAGAACTGATCAAGTTCCCTTTGTAACTCCAGTATGTTTTTCTCTAACCGCAAAACCAAGTCATTCTATGCCGGAGTACTTCGACCATCCGAAGTTTAGACATTCTCTGCATGTGTTGTGTTGTCTTTCCCGATACCACTCATATAGTCCATCTTAGTCTTTCCTTTGTTCTTAGGATCACTTGGAGAAGGAGGTGGTGGAGGACCTCTAGATCTGGTATGATATGCCGACGATGACAATATGCATGAACCAACCTTAGGGGATGCGAATAAACAAACAAAGATGACAAACAAAAGGTAAACAAGTCAGTAGAGAATATTAGAAGGATATTTGCAGTATTTAAACACGTATTGCGAAATTATAAATTTGCGTCCTAATTTGGGACCTCATTGTGCCCGAGGTAGGCCTAACGACATATAGATTTGGAGAAAAATCAATGCCGATAACTGCATAATTTCATTAATATGATAAATGGACCGAATCCCTACTAAACGACGATAATTATAAAGAGTCGCTAGTGGCATTTACCTTATTACAATCGGATTCTAAAACGAATCTAAAAATAAGCAAATATCAATCCTAATCTACTCGGTCCTAGAGGGACCTTCCCCAAGCTACGCCTTCTTAGACCCATCAATCAGATTCACCAGGTCGTGCACGTCCAACAACAGATATGCCCTTGCTAGATGCCCTCCTTCATTGCCTTCTGCTTTCTGAAAATTCGAGACCTTTTTCCTCATCTTTCCCTCAAGTTCCGTCAAACCCTGCTCCAAATACTCCAACCTTTCTGTTGATTTGGTAGTGATTCCCCTCCATTCGTTGATTTCTTCCATGTCCACTTTATGTTGTTCCAAATGCCTGGCCTCAGATTCGAAAACCCTTTTGCGCAACCTCCTGTATTTGACTTGTGCCTCAACAGTGTCGTCTATGACCTTATTTATTAAATCAACCCCTGGCTTGACCTCTCCTGCTATGTCATCGACCAACCATGATGGGTAGAAGTACACGTGGCCGGCATGATACCGATCTGGCTCGATAGTATCTTTCTCCACAATAATCTTTTGATGCCACATGTGCTGTGCCTCGAACTTGAATGGAATGGCATTCCCTTGGAAGTTTGCTTTGTAATGAACCATTTTGGAAACTCGTGGTATGACCTGCTTCCTTCCAGCTTGCCTCATGACTCTGATAGGAGCATAAGGATAGATACCCCTTAATCCGATTATCACTAGATGAGGAACATCTCTCGACCTGATGATGAACTAACTACTAGGGAACCACTCGAACATCCAGTGGACCTTGTCATCAGTCAAATTGCTAAAGAAGTGTACCCAGCTCACAGCGTTTCCTGGTTGTGTGAACCTTTCTGGGATAAAATTCATTCTCTTCGGATGGTGATAAGCTATGTGGTCATTCCATGGTCGCCGCGGGAACTCTTGACTATATTCTCCTCTTTGAAGGTGTTCCAACAACCATACTTGCATCAACAGATTGTAACCCTCAAAATGCCTATATCCTTTTTTTGCAACGGTCTAAGGCTCAGTACATCTCAGCCACGATCATTGGGACAATAGTGTAAGTTTTCCTCTCGACTCCTTCCATTAGGGTCTTAGTGACCATAGCTAGGCGAGTGTGGATCCTTTCTCCTTGTATCGGGAATATCAGCATCCCCAGAAAATAGATGATGAATACAAAGACCCGACGATGAGTCCAACCCAAAGAAGTGATGGAAAAATCATCATGATAAAGGCGATAGGACTTTCTATGCCCATAACGCTCGTAAAGGAAATCGAATAGTATGCAAGTTTCTCAGACTAACTCATCATTTATCCTGAAGCCATCATTTTTAGAAAGCTTCGAGAAGTACGATTTTCCGATACCAACAAACCAGGGCTATCCCACGTGAGCCCATCAAAGCCTCCTATTTCCTCTAGAAGGGGAGTCATTTCTATATCACCAAAATGGAAGATGACCCTCTTCTCATCCCAAAACATAGTAGCAGCCTCAATCAGTACATTTTTTGCTGAATACCTAACAAGGAAGGTAAATTCCCGAGGACTCTTTTTACGTGGTTTTTGTCACATGGAGAGAGATTTTCCCACCAATCTATCAACAAAGGTGGGATACTTTGAAATATGCTGAACCTGGGGACTTCGTGCCTCATTTCTGTAAAAAAAATAAAGTTAGCCCTTTCCTCCTCTGGATTCGACTTTTTACACATTAATGATTAGCATATCGGCACGTTCTCTCCAAATAATGCACATATCATGATTTTACCCATTAGGATTATGGAAATCCCGACGGGCTTTGGACAAGGCTTGCTTTAGAGAGTTATTATGCGGACAAAGTTCTAACACATACTAGGTTTAGACATGATGCATGCACAATTAATATTAGAGTGGGGGTTTCTAGAAGAGTCTAGACCGGTACCCTCAAGTGGACATATATAGAGGGAAAGGTACGGAACCATCGATTGCACCGCTGATCGACTAGTTTTACTCCAAATAAACCTTTCAAAATTTAAAAGGGTGATTTAGGAAGAGTGCGAACACTCATCAAGTGCCGCTATGGTATTCATTACGCACGAGTGGAATATGACGTGGAACATGCTTTATGCAAAGATAAAAAAACATGTTGTCAAGTATTTTTCATGATGAAAACAAGTAATACAGTATTAAATGGAACGCAAAAACATAAAAAGAAAGAAAAACAAGGAAGAAGTTAGTTCGCGCAACGTGAAAAAAATTGTAATAAAGTAAATGAAGGGGGTAGGGGTAGGGAGAGACATGATGGAGAAAATTTAAAAATGATCTGGAACAAGTGAACATGACTAGAAAATAAAGGAAAATGCACATTGTAACCAAATTAAATAAAGATTTGCATATTAATACAAACTCAAATGAAGGGTAAAATGGGAAAAAGGGTATACAAGTAGCTATAAAAGGGAAACGGGAGCGGGATATTCATGTAACATCAAAAATTATAAAGACACGCTTATCAGAGAAAACTAATTCATATAGACCAAGTTTACTATGGTAAGAGCCTAAAAATATCCCCAGCAGAGTCGCCATGCTGTCGTGCCCCTTTTTCTCGCAAAATTAGGTTTCGACATGTGACAACTCTTTTAAGGAAGGGTGTTAAAAGAGAGAGTCGCCACCTAACGAGTTTGAGGTGCGTTAGGGCACCTATTTGCAAGTAACTCTGGTTTAACCAGTTTGCGTCACCAAAGATCGGGTAAGAGCTCAAATTACCTCGAGAAGAAGGTGTTAGGCACTCCTCGAGGTCCACAACTGTGGGTCCCGGCCGAACTCGAATTATATGAATTATTCTAAATAAAGAGAAAAGACAAAATTGGGCAAATAAACAAAATATTTGATTTTAAGGAAAGGTGGTGGTGGGGGGGGGGGAGGGTCCTAAGTGTTTTAACCTAAAGTATCACTCCGTGCAATATAAATAATACTTCGTAACTCCCTCAAGGTGGGGTGTTACTCGTATTATTCAGCGGGCACAGACTATCATCTCCTGCTACCCGACTACTATCATTAAGTTATTTACCTAAAGCGTACTGATTGATTCTAAATCGTACCTTATGCGTGCACTACCCGTCCCATACCTATACTCTAGGAGGCGTTTGGACCTCTATCTTGGATGGTTCTAGACTTAACTTAGGTTGCTAAAAAATGAAGAAACTAGGCGACATACAAAACAAGTTGGAATTTCATGTAAAAGCAAATAAGGGCTCAAGCTAGCCTCTGCACTTAGACAACAAATGCACGCAAAACAAATTAGGCATTTGACAGTTGCAGATTTTAGAAAAATTAAAGTTATTGAATCCTATAGACATGATCTCTATATAATTCTAGATTTTAATATGCATACAGTTTTGTACACGAGGTACCATTTTTTTATAAAAAAAAAAATGATGTCTAAGTGACTATGCAGTTGCCTACTGATTATAGATTATAAGAGGTTAAACCTATAGGCATGATATCTAGGTGATTTATGCAGTAATTGCCGATGGTAACCACAGGAGAATATTCAGAATTGCTTAGTTGGATCCTATAGGCATGCTTTCTAATAGTGGCAATGACTTAGTGTTGAGAGTTCAACATTAACACTTAAGGAAGCGAGCAGGATAATCAATGGTTAAGATTGACTTTAGATCCTATAGGCATGATTTCTATAGTCACAATTAAGACCGATTTTAGATCCTATAAGAATGTTTATTAAGTGAACAACAACATGTTAACCAATTAACCCTATAGGCATGATATCTAACATGTAGAAGCAAAATAGATTAGACGGATTAAATACTTATAAGCAGGTTATCTAAAACACAGTAACATAATGCATTTGAGCAAAGTAAACACCTATAGGAAGGTTATCTAATACACATAATAGCAGAACATGACAAAGTAAAAACCTATAGGCAGGATTTCTATCCATTTCTTGCAAATGTTAAAATAAACTTGTTTTCACAGTTTTACTATTGCCCAATTGTTATTATAACATTATTACAGACCCAAAGAATGGAATAAATTACAGAGTAGAAATAACTATAGTGAGCCTGCAGCAGGCCCAAAGATATACCCAGCCTGGCCAGGCCTTCATTCTCAAGTCCACATAGTTTACAACAACCAGGAAATCATATCTTCATTTACATAAAGCAACCAAAAACCAGTTGATTCAACCAGTAGGTAAAAATTAGAGTTGAGAAATTAGGAAAGAACCAGGACCCTAGTGCGTCAGAGTTCCCAAAGGCTTCTAGAACCCAGGGCAGTGCTCACATTAGGGAGATTAATAGAGGACATTCAAGGGATGACTAAGGAACAGATCCTAGTGTGTCAGAGTTCACAAGGGTCTCAATTGGACCCCGAGCAGTTCTCACACTAGGGAGGTCAAATGATAGAACCTAAGTAGCCTTGGCTTTCAGCCGGCTAAGAATGAGAACTCAAAAGAGCCCAGGTAACAAGTGAAAGAGAGTGGACCCAAGGTTGAGAGACAAGAATTGAGGGATACTTATAATTTAAACATGCATGATCAAATTGAGCATATAGAGCAGTTAATCGAACAGGTCACAGGACAAACTTAGCAGGTTTAACACTTAGCACATAGGAGGTAACATATTGAAAGAGTTAAGGAAAGAACAAGTTTGCATGATTGACAAAGATTATCATGCATAGATGAAAAATACTGAACGAGTTGAAACATGGTTGGAAATTATACTAAGTATACATCCTAGTATCATTATCAAGAAACAAGACAACATTTAGACATGATGGGGAACGTACATTGTGATGAGCCAAGTAATCACAGAAGGAACAAGGCATCAAGTGGGTCAAAGACATACTGAGAGACATGTTAGCAGAGAGGCAAGAGCATAGTCAACACAAATTAGAACACATAACATATTCAAGACTATTACTACAGATATTCAGAAAAGAGTGGAAGTAAACTCATGTCAAATAGCAGATACATGTATTAAGGCATCGACACAGGATATTAATTAACTAAACAAGGTCCAGTTGTATCAAAGATTCATCCTAATATCATAAAACAACAATTCAAACATGCTGAGATAATTGTTCTAAATCACAAGAAAACACTAAAGGGGTATGGAATCGAGTGAGCATGCTGAGTGACACAATAGCAAGACACAGGTTATAATTAACAACAGAATTCTTAACACATGTTACTATAAATGTGAGGCATTCATTACAGATATTCAGGACAAGGCAAGTAAACATATTCATGAACATTCAGGCGTCAATACACTAACTAAACGAGCTTAGGAAGGTTCGGATTACCCGAGTTAGGCATAGATAATCTCAGAACTAGCAGCACTAGGAGTAGTTAAATGCTAAGGAGAATTAAAACGCGTATAAAGTTATTAGAGTGGTGCTTAAAAGTAACCAAAAACATATTAAGCCATGGATTTCAGAAGTAAGAACACATACAAATCAAAGACACATAAAGATGGAATTGCAAAGTCAAGTAACTTACTAGTTAAACAAAAATACAAGAAATAACAAAAGTCCACATTATTCTGAACATCAACGAGAAGCAAGAACCCAGAATTTAGTGGCCTTGGCTTTCAGCCGGCGAAAAACAAAAGTATAGAATGAGATAATGAAGAATGACTGAGTAAAGCTTTAAATTTTTAGTGAGATACTAGCGAAAAACAAAGTCTGTCTTAAAAGGGGAATGGGGGAGGGGTGTATATAGTGTAGAAACCGAACAAGTAAACATGGAAAATAAATTATTCAGACATAAATAAGGAAATATATTCTAGAATCAATTAGAATCGATTTTTAGGGCATAAACAAAATTGTTCCGTAAATCAATAAGGAATCACACAAATAATACCAAATATAAAGGAATACAAAAGATTAAACAGAGGGTAAGGAAAATATAATACCAAAAATCATTTAGAGTCAGATTTAAGGCAACATAAAGTAGAAAATAGGGAAACATGTCAGATTAAATAGAAATAAGGAAAAAGAGTAGTCAAACACAGAAAAGGAATGTATCAGTCAAGAATTGGTAAGGAACAAAGGTAAATTCAAACCCTAGTTGGCAGAAATCAAAGATTGGCCGGAAATTTCAACTAATCGGACCCATGCAGCCATGGTCGTAAAGTATATGGACTAGATACATGTCCAGATTCAAGCGGTCAAAAGGGGAATGGCCGGAATCTGAGAGATAGTACTTGCCATGTTTAGGAAAGTACTAGGAGATACCATTGATTTGTAGGAAATAACTATATAACACACAAAAGGTAAGAGAATCATGGAAAAAAATCCATGATTGAGACGGATTTAGAGAGGTTTCAGAAAGGCGGCTAGGGTTTCTGTGAGAGGGAGGGGTGTTTGAAGGCGGCGGTTGAAGAGGGAATAGGGTTAGAGTTTTGGTGAGGGGATAAGGAGAATAGGGAGGGGTGTTGTGAGCTGTTGATCACTTTTGATTAGTGGCTGGGATTTTAGAAGAGCTGGGTCCGATTTTGGACTGGGTTGGGGATCAAAGGGGAGTTTAGATTGGGCTTAAGGATTGGGCCATGGATTTGGGGCTTGTCTGGTCCGAGATTAATCCCAATTTTGGGCCAGGTTTTTAAATTAGGATAATAAGGAAAAAATAATTTAATAAAACAATTAAATAAATTGTAAAAATGCTATTTATGGAAAGCAATATTTTAAAACAATAGTAGAAGATTATAAAAATGAAAAATATTATTTTATCCTTGAATAAAAATGACAAATGCAATAAAGTTGTATAATATAGGCTATTATTGCAAGTTTGTGCAAATGGCCTAAAAATACTAATGTGATTATCTAACAAATGAAAATATGTGAAACATGTATTATGGATGCAAATAATAATTTTAGGTAATTAAGCCATCACAAATTAATTGAAGCAATAATTAATAAACATTCAAGTAATTTAAATACAAGAAAAATCAATTTTAAGGCTTTAAAAATTATGAAAAATTATGAAAAATACTTGTATATGCTTATAAGTCAAATGATGACGTATATTTACTATTTTGAGAATATATATATATATATACTAGGCTTTGTATCTCGGCCATGTTGGGTATCAACATTAGGCTCTGTATCTCGGCCATGTTGGGCTCGCTCATAGGCGCTCGGCCATAGTAGGCTCGGTATGTAACTTACCATCTGATCTGAAGTTTCCTAATAGGGGCCTGCCCACCGATTATAGCTCGATGGTGGTGAAAATACTCTAATAATGTATATATATAAACCCTCTGCTATCTTGACCGAAAGAAGATAATACTCAATTAAATATAAAGTATTGATAAGTGAGAATACTGTAACTTATGAGACTAGGATAATGTATATAAATTCGGGATTATGAACTTTTCTTTATGCCTCATTATCAAACACATGTAATTATGAGATCATACCAAAGTGAATGAAGGTCTTAGCCTTAAGATACCGAGGCCGATTCTCTTGACAATCCTTCCAAAACACGTCAATTGCGATAACATATAACGACGGATCTAAGTAGGGGAAAATCCATATGATATTCTTGGGAAAGATTGCACCGTACTCCCTTAGAATTGTAAAATCCCGTTGCTATTACACAGTATAACTTCATTGCAAATCCCTTTGAATTTCAAATCCATACGAAGCTTCATCCCTTACTTGGTACACTTAGAATCATATCTTAATAAGGTAAAGAATCTCTTAAAATTGTTGGCTTTTGTGGGCCCCACTGGATAGGGATGACTTGGCCACAAACTCTCTTAAAAAGTTCCACCTTGATTTATGAAATAAGACTCGTATTTTGTGATTTGATCAAGACTTGTGGGCTGCCACGTTAAGGATGATGTTCTCCCTTGATCTTATCAACCAAACACCTTAATTAATTTCTAATTTTCCTCCAAAAATCCACAATTAACCAAATATCAACATAATTAAGAATCATCTCAAATTACTTAAAATACTACTCACTTTTAACACACTTTGTACATCTTACTAACATGGTCATGTAGTACCTTGTATCTATAAATACCGAGTATTATAGTTTGGACCGTATTTTATCCCAAATTGTCAAACTTTGACGAAACTCGTTTTCTTCGATTCACTTACCCTCTCACCTTCACGAATTTACTTATCACTTGTTTGAAATAACATAATACTTATAATACCAAAATAATCTCATTCCCGAACTTATGTTGATTAACTTACGAAGAAACTTTAACGTAAGAAAATGTGGAATGTAACATCTCATTTTGAGCTTTCATCAATTCATTTATGCCATACTTTCATGTACGAAAACATTGGGTGTAACACCTTTAACTTCCCCTTCTCCTTGCTCACTGAGAAGCTTGAAGGCATCCTTTTCCTCAGTAAGCCCTCGGACCTCGGCCCCATACCGGCTCCGCTCCCCTCGGGATTGAAGGAAAGCCTCATGATGAAGCACCGAAGCCTACAAAAATAGAAGAAAGAGTTATATAAAGGGAGAAAAGTCTAAGTACAAAAATTGACATCGACTAAGAAATATAGGATTACCCAGTTTATAACCTGTTAGACTTCGTTGAAAAGACAGGGTGTTTCCACCTCATCCATCTTGGCTTGGTCTTCTTCAGTGACCAAGCATTGGAGATAGCTAGCCACCCCTACGGGGGCAGAAAGAACCCAAGCATCCTCCAGGACCGAGATGATAATTGATCGCTTACGCCCGAGATCGACACTGGGGTCCAAATATTGATTGGTCAGTTTAAAGCTCGAGGAAGGCTCACTCGAGCTCTTCCTCGGTACATCCACGTCACCCAGACCGGTGTCATCTTCCACTCCAACAAAATAGATATGGAAAGGGTCTTCTGCTCCATGGGCCCCTTCCCCGTGGCAAGTCTCCACCGCCTGAGCTTCATGCATCATCGACTGAGTAAATGAAGGAAATGAGGGGGAATCTCCTACCACCCTAAGTAAATCTTTTGGGGCACCGCCTTCATCTAGGGAAGCCTCGAGCATGGTTTCTACACAAGCGTCGACTGCCTCCTCGATATCCTTCTCACCTCGAGGTGAAGTGTTTTCGGCTCTCTCCAGACCGTGGACTTCAGCCGAGGCTTCCTCCTCAACCTTGTCAAGTTGAGGCAGAGAAGTTTCAGCTTCTGCCGGCTCAGTAGTTCCTTGAATCTCGGTGCCAGAACGCACACGGGCCACCAGCCCCATGTCTTCTTCTTCGGCCTCTTCCCTCAGCCGTTGGACTAACTCCAAAGTTAAAGGTATAATGTTCTCCTTGGGTTTACGAGTAGTTTTCTTTTTGGGTTTATACCCCTCAGAGTTCGTGGAAGTCGAAGCCATCTACCTCTTCTTCTCCTTCGCCGGCTTTGAGACAGATGATGGGGGATGGATTTCATCATCACCAGAAGAGGGCCTCATTTCCACGTCCTTCCCGAGACCTGCAAAAGAAAGATAAGTAAGATCGAGAAATAGTTCGAACAGTGGTAGAAGTTATTGAGTCATAAGGGAAGATTTACCATGGTTACATGCCTCCCATCGACCCTTCTCAAAATTGTACCATGCACGCTCAACATGCGTCGACTTTGATATCAGGCTTCTGACCCAGTTCTCAAGTTGGGGAACCGCACCTGGCATCCAGGCAACGACTGCATCAAGTAAAACACTAATGAGAAATGGTGAAAAGGCAAAGATAATAAATAGAAATTGTGTATGGAATCATACATACGTTTCATATTCCATTTCTCAGGAAATATCATACTCAAGGGCGGGATCAGGTCCGAGGTCTTCACTCGGACAAATCGGCCCATCCAGTCCCGGTCTTTGTCCTCATCTATTCTTGAGAAAGGTGCCTTGGTGGCCCGACATTGAAGCTTTATTAGTCCTACCCGATACAGCCGGGGGCTGTATAGGCGTATGAGGTGGTCAAGGGTGAATGGAAGCCCATCGACTTAGCTCACGAAGAAGCAGAGCAATATCACTATCCTCCAGAAAGAGGGGTGAATCTGACCGAGGGTCACTACATACTTCTTGCAGAATTCTATAATGACTGGATCCAAAGGACCCAATGTGAAAGGATAAGTGTAAGAACTTAGAAACCCTTCCACATAGGTAGTGATTGATTCCTCAAGCGAGGGCACCACCACGTTCTTGTCGACCCAGTTGCAGTCCTCTTTAAATTTGTCGAGGAGTTCATCGGTGATCGTGCATATATACCTCGACATTTGCTCATAGGACCGAGGGGGCCTTTTCAACCTTGAAGTTGGAGTCGATGACGCACCCTCTGGGAAAGAACTCTTCAGGGCGTGGCTCCGCTGCTGTTTGCTCGCCGGCCGATCGAGACGAGAAACAACTTCTTTTTATGGAATAGTTTTTGAAGTCTTAGCCATTTTACTTTTACGAGTGAAGAAGAATGGAAACTGGGAAGAAGCGCTTGGTATTTTGTGATGAAAGACGCAAAGAAACACCTAAAATCTGAAAGTTCAAAGCTTTTAGGGAGGCAAAGGATTTTGAAGATTAGAGAAAAGAAGATTTGAAAGTAAGGTTTGGGCAAAAGAAGAAAGATACATTTCTAGGTTGAAGACGACGGTTAAGATTCAGTAGTAGCAGACAACAACTGACATGATTTAATGCCTTGATATTCGAACCGATGGGACGTTTCATTATCCATTTGTCACTTATGTCATGACCCATCGAGATGGGATAGGAAATCATATAATTTTTCGTCGCCTTCTCTCCGAGAAACGAGGGGACTATCTGTATATGGTCAAAATCGGGCTTGTCCTGGAATGAGGCAGACCAAGGCTCAACCCTATGCTATATCGGACCGCGGTGCAAAATTAGATTTCTGAGATCGGACCCAGAGACCTATCGAGATGAGCAAGATTGAGGGAAGCTTACCGAGCCAAATAACAGAAAACCAAAATACCAACAATCGAGCGAGGATAACTGCACAAATCTATGCACGTATCAAAAAGAGGCCGATTAATTAGCCAATCATGGGATTTCTTACTGTATTTAGAATTGTACCAAGAGTAGGATTCCCCTACTATATAAAGGGGGTCTGATCATTTGTAAAGATCATCATATTCACGTTACATAAAGCAATATATTGTCTTTTTCTTAAGCTCTCAATACTTAGTTACTCTGTTCATACTTTCTAGTACAATAGTTGTTTGATTCGAAGGCTACCTAGCTCGAAGGTCAAAGCCATACATCTCACTTGCTTTTCTTTACTGTTATTTAAAATCAATATCAATTTACATTTTCTCTCAGTTTATGCCAAGTAAATCACGTGTCCTTAAAATCACAAAATAATTTCAATTGTTATTCGTTTTTAGGGTAAACATTTTTATTTTTAATAATTTCATTAAACATTTAAAACTACCAATTTATTAAGTTTTGAGTTTGAAAGCTGATTAAGTGTTCGTTCAATAGAGCTTACGTCTAAAGGTATTATGAAAACTTGCTTTGGCCTTCAAAATGGAAACATATTCAGATTTATGTCTGTCTTCTTCTCTTCCCAATTTCTTTAAAAAAATATAATAAAGAAACTTTTCATGTTCTCATGAAAATTTTTGTTTGAATTTGTAAAGTCTAAAGGAATTCTCCTCTCTTCCTCCCCCTCCCCACCCAAAAAGAGAAAAAGAAAAAGAAAATATAATGAGAATTAGAGTGCAACACAAAAGGTTACAAATATTCATCACTTTGTTTGGGTTAAACTAGGCCAAAGATACTCTTAACATAGTGTGATATTTTCCATTTTGGGTCAACCCCGCATGATTTTTCCCAAAAGGCTTCACACCATTCAGAGATACATACGCCTTATATGTAGGCTCCCAATTTTTTCAGCTACTAATGTGGGACTTTGTTAGAACACCTAACAATCTCCCTCTCGAACTAATTTCCATGTGGATCACTACCACAATTAACGGGTCAACCCGTCGAACTAAGTTCCATGTGACCATTGCCATGATCCACGTGGCTCACTACCACAATTCCCAGGTCTCCCCCTCGAACTAAGTTCCATGTGACCATTGCCAAGATTCACGGGTCAATTTCCAAGATTCACTGTGTGCCACCCACATTTTTAGAGCATCATGGCAACCGAAGCCCGCAACAAGCTTCTTCTTATGTGCGCACTGCCCCGTACTATCACTTTTCCTTCTCCATACTCGTCCTGCCGAACCTGGACTCTAATACTAGTTGTTGGGCTAAACTAGTCCAAAGATACTCTTAACGTGGTGTAGTGTTGTCCGCTTTGGGCCAAACCGGCACGGTTTTCCCCCAAAAGATCTCACACCACTAAGCGATCCCTACACCTTATATATAAGCTCCCAATCTTTTCAACTACCAATGTCGGTCTTTGTTCGAACCCAACACTTTCCACATACATAATCTAGCACGTCTACCATAATTAAAGTACTAATTAAAGTTTGATTCACCTTATAGTTGGCTAGTGAGACAGAGACAACTTCTGTGCCTAAAAAATCATATATGGTTGTAATCTTGCGTATTGTCCACGTCCCATAATCTACGTACCAAACCTAGGATCCTCTCTAGTACTCTTGTTGATTTTTGACACGTGACACTTATTAAATCAACAGACCCATCTCCTTTCTTGATTACTCTATAAACCTAGGCCCCTTTTATTTCTTCATCCTCCCAAATCAGAACAAAAATTAATACTTACTGCCTGGGCTCCATATACTTCATGTTTGGGCTTCATTTTCAGAACAGATTCCTCTAAGGCTCTTGAAAGCACAAGCGGTTCGATATTCTGGTGTCCTAGGCGTAGAGGAACCACACCAATCCATCCCGAACTTGGTGGTTAAAATCTACTGCGGTGACGATACTGTAGGGCTAGTAGTAAGGCATTGGGGATCGTAGACCACTAAGGGGCTTTCTATTTTCTTGAAATGCCGACTGTTCGCCTTTAATTAGAAGTAGAAGTAGAGGGCTCCGTTTGCCCCACACTTTAGAAAAAGTAAAAAAGTATGGATGAAGTAAAAAAAAGTATATAAGGAGTGAGAAAGAAAAACTTGGTTATGGGAACCGAAGGTTAGGCCGACTACTTTAGTAGAGCAACACCCTACGGTCATAAACCGCAGCATTGAATTGAGACTTTCCACCTTGCTTTGGACTTGAATGGATCTACTTCTCCTCTGCCTAAAAAAGGCTATCCTGAGCAATTTCAATAATCGGGTTCGTTGATATTTCTGGTATAGTAGATGCTATCACACATACAATCATACTCAATTCAATGGAATTGTTTGATCTTAAAAGGGATCTTCTATAATTTCGCACATGAGGGGTTATTTCTTGGTTTTGTCCAGTCATTAATAACTTTATTATATTTAGATAATAGTAAATAGAAACAACGCTTGTAAGGAGTTAAAATTGTGCTTTGTTAAAAAAATTGTTCGAGTAAATTTGACTAACTTCACTTGCATTTTTGAACAAAGAAACCCAACACACAGTTAGAATGTAATGCCCAGACAGGTCGCTTTGAGTTTTAGCTTTTCGTTTCGTGATTTTGAGACTTTGAATAGATTCATTCGATGTTTTATGACTTGTGTGCATGATTCATTTCGATTTCCAGAAAATGTAGATGTGTTTTGATAAACAAATTTTGATTCTAGAGCGTTAAAGTTGTTGGAGTTGATCACGCCCAATATTCTTGGTAAGTGACTTTGGAGTGGTATTTTGACGATTTCAGTAGGTTCGTGTAATGATTTTGGACTTGGATGTATGTTTGGTTTGGGTCCCGGCTGAACTGAGGCAGTTTCAACGCTTATTATTGAAAGCTGGAAATTTGAGTTCATGAATATTGAAATCCTTGAGTTTTGATGCTTGATTCTTGATTTTTAATATTGTTTTGATGTTTTGAGCTTACGAGCGAGTTTGTGTAAGGTTATTATACTTGTAAGGGTGAGTTTCAGATTGGTTTGAGCTGACTTTGCTAAGTTTGCCATTACTGGTATTGCAGTCATCGCATTTGCAATGACTAGCTCGCAAACGGATGCTCAAATTTGTGAGTGCTAACTCGCATTTGCGATGTCTAGGAGGGAAGTTCAGCTTCACAATTGCGAAGCTTGTATCACATTTACGATGCTCACAATTGTAATGTTCCTATCGCCAATTGTGACTTTAATGGCTAGGGGCTTCTTCGCATTTGCGACCAGTAGTTCACATTTGCAAGCTGCACAATAATGAACAAGAGTTTGCAGTTATGAATATCTGCAGCTGGGTAAAAAGGAGAGTGTTTCGAGATTAGCTCATTTTATCTCATTTTTTGACCTAGACTACGTAAAGAGGCAATTTTGGAGAGGATTAGTAACTTTAACTTCTTTCCAACTTCATGGGTTAGTAACTTTAACTTGTTTTGATTAATTTTCATTATTCTTTATAGATTTTCATCCCTAAATCTAGGATATCATAGAGTAGAAATAGAATTTTAGATAGTCACTTAAAAATTTGAATTTTGAAGATTCAAACCTCGATTTAAGGTCGGATCTCGAAACAAATCAAAAATTTGCACTCCGTGATAAGTGAATAATCAGTATTTGATTTTGATTTTGAATTTCGACCAAGTAGAACTGGGTTGACTTTTTGTTGGCTTTTCCAACTATGACAAAGATCCAACCTTTTTTATATTAGGATAAATTCTAAAGCTTGCTTTGACTTACTTGAGTATCAATTGAGAAGAATTGAGTTGTTTGAAGGCTTGTGCTAAAGGGAAAGCAGTTTTGGATTGTTGAATCATTCCGTAAATAGATAAGTGTCTTGATTAACCTTTATTTGTGGGAATTAGGTTGTGTTTGAGTCTATTTTCTACGTGATAAATGTGTTAGGGACGTCATATATGTGTGAGTGACGGGTGTATATGCGTTTGTCATGGTTTAAGCATGTGGTAAAAGTAGTCTTATTCATGACTTATTTGCTTCATGTATTATTTCTCTTGTTCTTTAAATAGTTCGTCAAATTACTTGTTTATTTACATACAAGATGGTAAATTTATTTAGTTTTTGTTGATATGGTTGGGCATTATAATTCTAGTGATGTTAGCTCGCTTATTGTTGAAAAACTTATGATTATTCTCTTGCGTTGTGTATTATGCGTAATCACCCTTTTTGATATTATTTATGCTTCCCACATTCTTGTATTATTTTATATATGCTTAATGAGAAAGAGTGAATTGCACAAGGTTGATTCCGTACTTATGAGGAAGAGCGATTATGCACGAAAGGTGTTTATGCGCTTCTTGATATTATTATTATTACATGAATGATGTTTCCATGATTGGTGAGGAAAAATGCTCTCTATATCTCTCTTTTTCTCTCTCTCTCTCTCTATATATATAAACACATATTGCGCACAAAGGGTATTATCTTGTCGGTGAGGATGAGAGATAAATATACGAATGGTGTTATTGTTCTATTGATATGATATCTTTTAATACTTGCCTTTATTATACAAATTGTGGACTTGGTTATGTTGTTTCGCGGTTATCGATTCTTTCTCTTGGATTTAAGGTTTTGTGAAAGGCTTGGTTATGTTATTTGTGAAAATTTGGTTGTTATTTCTCTTGTTTATTTCCTGCACAGGTTATTATAGTAGGTGTCTGTTATAGCCTCATCACTACCTCGTTGGGGCTATCCTCAAATCTTATTAAGTGCATTGGATCGGCTGTACTCCTACTATATTTCTGCACGTCTTGTGTAGATTCTAGCATTGGTCCTAGGGGCAGGTGATTATCTTGGACTTCTAGAAGACTCGATGTAGTGCTACATACCCTCCACAAATTCTCGAGTCACCTTTTTTATCTCTGTTACGGTTTTACTGTATCAGATAGTGTTGCACTTTCTTTTAGACTTTGTATTTAGTACTCCTTAGAATCTTATGTACTTATGTACTTAGTGACACCAGTCTTGGGAGGTCTTTATATAGATTATATTGCTTTAGACTTATTATGTTGTAATAGAAGCTTTACTCTTTATTTATGATATATTTTCGTTAACTACCTAATTTTGTTTCATTATTAATGTTGGGTATTGGCTTGTCCAACTAGTAGGTTAGATGCCCGTTCGTTAGAATTTTGGGACGTGACAAGTTGGTTTTAGAGTCCTAGGTTTCATAGGTCTCACGAGTAATGAGCAAGCTTGGTAGAGTCTCGAATATCGATGCAGGGACATTTGTACTTATCTTTTAGATGATATAAGGCCTTTAGGAAACCTTGCCTTCTTCTTTTTCTATCGTGTGACTTTGTCCTATCTTGAAGTTTGAATCTTTACTCTCTTATTCTCTTATAAACAGTGAGGACACATACTTTAGTCACAGTTGAGCAGGAAGCCCAGGTTGTAGCTATTACCAGGGGTATAGGTAGGGTCAGGGGCGGGGGCTAAAGGTCAACCTAGAGCACGTGCAACAACACCTATAACTAATGATGCTCGTGCTAGAGTAGCATCACTCGAGCCTCATATAGCTCCAAATAATGAGATTCTAGATCAGGATGAGCTAGTCGGTCCAACTCAGGCCCCAAAGGGGTTCATTGCCGTCCCACTACTTCAGGATGCCTTGGCTCATACAGTTGACCTTATGGAGAGAATGGTTCATACATGTGTGCTCCCAATGGCACCATTCGCTTTTTAGGTTGTGGGATGAGCTCAAACTTCTACTACTCATACTACATAGCAGATGGAGCATGGGTATTAGACCACATGATAGTTACCAATTGGGGTAGTTTAGCCTATTTCTTCACAGCAGATCGAGGTTAGGCCCGCAATTTCAGATGATGCACTGAAGAGGATGGATAAGTTTTAGAGGCTTTTTATTCCTCACATTCAGAGGATGCCCAGAGTTCTTAGACTGATGTTATGGGATCTTGCGCAATTTGGGACTGGTTAAGTCCAATAGAGTGGAATTTACAATTTTTCAGATGCAGGGTTCAGCCAAAAGGTGGTGGCAGACTTATGAGATGGACATAGTAGCAGGATCACCTCCTCTTTCTTGGATCAGTTTTCACAGCTCTTCTTGGAAACATTTATCCTACTCACTTAGAGAGATGAGTGCTACACATTCAATTTGAGCGTCTTTAGTAGGGTGGTACGACAATCACTCAATATGAGACGAGGTTTGTAGATTTGTCTCATCGTGCTTCTATCCTGATCGCTACTAAGAGGGAAAACGTGCAAAGGTTCATAGAGGGGTTTGCCTATGGTATTAGACTTTAGGATGCTAGAAAGACTAAGACTAAAACTTCATTCACTCAAACAGTTGAGATTTCTAGGAGGATTGAGTGTATTCGTGACCGGGGGAGAGATGTGACATATGATATGAGGCCTTGTCACTTTGGTGGTTTCAGTGGTGCCTCATATAGGTTTAGTCAGCACTTCATGATTCTAGCAATACTTCAGGTGGCCATGGTGCTTATGGTCCTCATTTTAAGTAGAAAACATGCAGTACACCTTAGCTCCTGCCAGTACACCATCGATATAGAGTTTTTATAGTAGTTATTCAAGTCATTAGGGACAAATTTAAGTTCAGCAGCCACGTCAGTAGATGGGCTGCTATGTGTGTGGGGATTTGAGGCATATCGTGAGGCTTTGTCCCAGGTTGCAGAGTAGTATTCCACAACAGGGTACTCATGCTATGATTCTGGCACCGCTTGCTACACTACCCACCTAGACAACTAAGGGTAGGGGTCAACTAGCTAGAGGTGGAGGTCATCCAAACAGAGGTCGTCCTAGAGAAGGAGGACCTGCTAGTGGGGCTCAGCCCCATTGTTATGCATTTCCTGGTAGGCCCAAGATAGAGTCATCAGATACACTTATCACATGTATTATCTCAGTCTATCATAGAAATGCTTCAGTGTTGTTTGATCTGGATTCTACTTATTCATATGTATCTTCATATTTTGCTTGCACTTGAATATGTTTTGTCATTCTCTTGCTATTCTTTTTTCGATGTCTATACCGGTCAGTTTATATAGTAGTTGATTAGGTGTACCGATCTTGTGTTGTTACTATTGATGGTTTTGATACCTTGGTTAATCTCTTGTTGTTGGATATAGTGAATGTTGAGTTATTCTTGGTATGTATTTGTTTTTTCCGTATCATGATATCTTAGATTGTCACGCCAAGACTATGACTTTATCTATACCATGGTTTCTTAAACTAGAGTAGAGAGGGACCCTTGGCCATTCTAAGAGTGGAGTGATTTTATCTTGAAGGCTCAACACATGATTGATTTGGGGTGTTTAGCATATTTGGCTCACATTCGAGATTGTAGTACGAAAGTTCATTCTATGGATTCGGTATTGGTTGTGAGGGAGTTTCCTGAGGTGTTTTCTGTAGATTTACTAGGCATGCCACCCGATAGGGATATTGACTTGGTTCTGGGCTCTCAACTCATCTATATACCACCATACCTTATGGCTCCAACTTAGTTGAAAGAACTAAGGAAGCAGTTGCAGGATTTGCTTGGTAAGGGGTTCATTAGGCTAAGTGTTTTTCCTTGGGGTATGTCGGTGTTATTTGTAAAGAAGGATGATATTTCTGTGAGAATATGCATTGATTGATATTTCTGTGAGAATATGCATTGATTATTGTGTTTGGGTCATCTTGCATTTTTGAACCCAATCCGGTGTTCCTAGGGCTTCAAAATATCATTTTATTTCTCCTTGATTTGCGTGCACATTCCATACACGTTTCTGGAAAGCATTTATGTGGAAATTTGGGAAAAATAATAATTTTTGATATTTAAAAGTGATTTTTAGTTGACTTTTGTCAATTTTTTGAGTAAACAGATCCGGACCTGTCTTTTGACGGTCCCTAGGAGTCCGTAATAAAATATGGGACCTGGGCGTGTGCCTGGAATCGAATTCCGAGGTCCCTAGCTCGAGAAATAAATTTTTGATAAAAATTGTAAGACTTAAATTCTAAAGATTTAAAGAAATTGATTAGTGTTTGATCTCATTGGTGTGGGGCCCGTATTTGGTTCCGGAGCCCGTTACATTTTTGATATAATAATTAAGTCATTTATGTGAAATTTGGTAAAAATCGGAGTTGATTTGACGTGATTCGGACCTTTGGCTGAGAAAGCAGAAGCTTTGAAACTTTCTTGAAAATTTCTTGCAATTTGGTACTAAATTCGTAGTTCTAGGTGTTATTTTGCCGATTTGATCGCACAAGCAAGTTCATATGATGTTTTAAGACTTATGTGCATGTTTTTTTTAGAGCCCCGAGGGCTTGGGTGAGTTTCGGATGGTCTATGGGGTGTTTTGAACTTAGAAATTTTGCTGGTGTAACTGAACCTGTTGCAGGCTTCTGATCTCGCATTTGCGAGATCAGGCATCGCAATTGCGAACACTGCAGGTTACGCATTTGCGAGGCTATCATCGCAATTGTGATTAGAAGGCTGGGCCAGCAGTTCTCGCATTTGCGATTTTACCTTCGCAATTGCCAAGGTAGTCGGGAAGGGACAGTGATTGCAAATGCAATCAGTGTGTCGCATTTGCGGAGGATCATGTTCGCAGTTGCGATCATTCCTTCGCAATCGTGAAGGCAGTAGAGGTGTGAGGGTTATCTCATTTGCGATGGTACATTCGCATTTGCGAGCTCCACAACTGCGAAGCTCAGGTCGCAAATGCGACATCTACAGCTGTGAAAAAGGGACTTAAAAGGGATTTTTCATTCATTCTACCATTTTTCAAAATCTAAACCTCAAGAGGCGATTTTCCAAAGTCCAATTCTTCCCCAAATAATAGGTAAATAAATTTTAACTCACTTTTTTCAATCTATCACTTCTTTTAACAAGATTTCAACCTAGAATCTAGGATTTTTATAGTGGAATTAGAGATTTTTGGGTTGAAATTAGGGATTTCGAAATTTGGGGATTTAGACCTCAAATTGAGGTCGGATTCCAAAACAAATTGTATATTCGGGCTCGGGGGTGAAGGGGTGGTCACAATTTCGTGTTTGGACCAAGCCGGCCCGGGTGTTGACTTTTGTTGACTTTCTCTAGTATGAACTAAATTGAAGCGTAGTTATCGTGGATAATTCCTGAGGCTTATTTTGGATCATTTGGTTGGAAATTTGCTAGATATTGTGGGTTCGGAGGCTAAATTGAAAGGCAAGGCTGTGATTGAGCGTTAAGCGATATTTGGAGCGAGTTAAGTGTTTGGTCTAACTTTGACTCGTAGGGATTAGGGATCCCCGACTTAATTGCTATGTGAAAATTCATGTGTGTGGCATATAGGTGAGGTGACGAGTACCTATGCGTCGCCAAATTATCTGTTAAACCTGTTCCCTTCCTCGTTCCTAATGTTTTGTTGTCCTGTCTTAATTTCTATATGCTTATTAGTTGCTTCCATGTCTAATTGCTTCTCGATAGATGTTATTTTCTTTATTTAAGGTATTACTTATTTCGTAGTTTTATTGTATTACATTATCGGGTTAATCTGGTTCATCGGTGTTTCATGGTATATTTTTGTTGGTCTCGCTGTGTAGTATTAATTGAGTGAAGTTTCATAATTGTATAACTTTCTGTTTGCTTTGGTCTGAGACTTAAACATAGTTGAAGGTTTTGAGGTAAATTGTGAATTCCTGTTCTTATTGTGTGACCAGTACTGATTGTCTGGTGGGATCGGGTTGCACGCCGCAACAGGAGGAATAAGGGTGAATGTGAATATTCGATGGGATCGGATTGCACGCCGCAACATGAGGAATAAGGCTGGAATGAATAGGCGTAATAAGGGTGAATTTTGATGTTGATACTAATATTATATTTTATGGTGAGATCGGGTTGCGCACCGCAACATATATATACTATTTACCTTTAATAAAATTGAATGGAGGAATAAGAGAGAATTGGTGGGATCAGGATGCGCTCCGCATCAATATATATATGTTTACTTATTATTCTTGACTATGCAAATTATTCATTGGTTTCATATTTCATTTAAGGATTAGTTATAGCTGGATACAAATGAGATACTGAGATTAAGTATTTATTTATTCCTGCATTTTACAGCTTAAAATTTCCTTCCTCCTTTTTCTGTCTTATTATTTATGGTTCATAGTGTTCATATATATACATTGTGAGTGTCCCACCATAGCCTCGTCACACCTTCGTCGAGGTTAGACTCGACACTTACCAGTACATGGGGTCAGTTGTACTGATACTTCACTCTGCACCTCCCATGCAGATTTTGGAGCTGGTAGTGGTTGATCGAGAGGTCGTTGCAGGCATTTCATCTAGGAGACCCAAGGTAGTTCTGCTGGCAGCCGCAGGCCTTGGCGTCCCCTTCTCCATTTCTACATTTCTGTTATCTTTTGTTTCAAACATATGTAATTTCTTTCAAACCAATATTTGTAGTAATTCATAGTATGTTCGTGGATTGTGACACCAGTTTCCAAGTGGTAATAGTAATAGTTCTGGCAATAGTTTATGAATAAAGCAATATAAGTTTATTTCCGCAGTTATGATCACTTGTCGTAACTTGTTTACTTGTATTTAATGAATTGTAAAGGAAAATGGTTTATGGTTCATAGTATTCATATATATACATTATGAGTGTCCCTCCATAGTCTCCAGCCTCCAACAACAGCTACTACGAGGGCCAGAAATTGAGGCCGTGCCAGAGGTAGAGGATGGGGCAAGGCTCAGCCTAGAGCCCGAGCAACAACACCAGCCGTGGAGCCTCAGGTAGAGTTGGATGAGGAGGCTCCAGCTCAGGCTATTCCTGCGGGACCAACTCAGGTCCCCGAGGGGTTTATTGCCACCCCAATGCTCCAGGATGCTTTGGTCTGATTAGTGGGCCTTATGGAGAGTGTGGCCCAGACTGGTGCATTCCCCATGGCACCAGCTGTATCTCAGGCCGGAGGAGGAGCCCAGACTCCTGCTACCCATACTCCGGAGCAGTTGGATCCCCTGTTCCAGAACCCAGCAGCTCATCCAGTCAGGGTAGTTCAGCCGGTTGCTGCGGCACAGCTCGGTGATGTGGCAGCTATGTCTTCCGAGGCTTTGTAGAGATTGGATAGGTTTACCAAGATCTTTCCAGTTCATTTCAGTGGTTTTACTTTTGAGGATCCCCAGGAGTATCTCGATAGTTGTCATGAGGTTCTTCGGAACATGGGTATATTAGAGACCAATGGGGTCGATTTTGCTGCCTTTCAGATGACTGGTTACACCAAGAAATGGTGGAGGAATTATTTATTGACTAGACTAGATGGGTCGCCTGCTCTTACTTGGGATAAGTTCTCACATATCTTCTTAGAGAAGTTTCTGCCTATCACAACGAGAGAGGAGTGACTCCGTCAGTTTGAGCGTCTTCAGCAGGGCAGCATGACTGTCGCCCAGTATGAGACTCATTTTCTGGATTTGGCTCATCACACTATTCCTTTTCTTCCCATAGAGAGAGAGAGAGAGAGAGAGAGAGAGAGAGAGAGAGAGAGAGAGGAGGTTTATTGGTGGTCTTGCTTAAACTATTAGATTGTAGATGGCTCAGGATACTGGGAGTGATATTTCTATCCAGGATGCGGCCAATGTGGCCAAGCGAGTCGAGATGGTTCTTAAATAGGGCGGTCATGGGTCAGATAAGAGACCTCGTCACTCCGGTGTGTTTAGCGGTGCCTCATCTGGAGGCTGGGGTGCTTTTGGTAGAGGCCATCATCCTAGGCCATTTCACTCAGCACTTTAGGTATCTCACAGTGCTTATGGGGGTCGTGGTTCTTATGTGCCTCTTTGTGCTCAGCCAACCTTTAGTGCACCACCAGCTCCTATCGGAGCACCTCATCTTCAGAGTTATTATCGTGGTCAACCGGCTCGTCAGGGTTAGTCTTAGTTTTCACAACCACAGTATCAGGATAGATGCTTTGAGTGTGGTGATTATGAGCATATTCGGAGGACCTGTTCGAGATTATTGGGTGTTCACCCTCAGTAGCAGAGTTCTCGTGTCATGGTTCCGGCAGCAGCTGCCGCACCGCCTGCCCAACCAGCCAGAGTTAGGGTCAGGTAGCCAGAGGTAGGGCCCAGATTGCTAGAGGTGGAGGTCAGGCCGCTAGAGGTGTAGGCTCGCCAGTCAGAGGTCTTCCCAGAGATATGGTTCAGGGTGGTGGGGCCTAGTCCTGATGTTATGCCTTTCCAGCCAGGCCTGAGGTTGAGTCCTCCGATGGTGTTATCACAGGTATTGTTTCAGTTTGCAGTTGAGATGCTTCAGTTCTATTTGATCCGGGGTCTACTTACTCCTTTGTGTCATCTTATTTTTCTTCATATTTAGTTGTGCCCCATGATTCTTGGAGTACCCCTATATATGTGTCCACACTTGTGGGGAAGGCTATTGTGGTAGATCGTGTTTATCGTTCGTGTGTGGTCACTATGGGGAGTCTTGAGACCCTGTAGACCTTTTTCTTCTTGATATGGTTGATTTTGATGTTATATTGGGCATGGATTGGCTGTCGCCTTATCACGCTATCTTGGACTGTCATTCCAAGACAGTGACCTTAGCATTGCCGGGGTTACCTCGATTAGAGTGTAGAGGGACTTCTAGCCATTCTTCCAGCAGGGTTATTTCTTATGTGAAGGCTTGGTGTATGGTCGAGAAGGGGTGTTTTGCCTATTTGGATTATGTACGTGATTCTAGTGCTGAGGTTCCTTCCATGGATTCTGTGCCTGTTGTTCTTGAGTTTCTAGAGGTATTTCCTGCAGACCTACCGGGGATGCACCCGACAGGGATATTGACTTTTGCATTGATTTGGATCCGGATACTTAACCTATTTCTATTCCTCCATACCGGATGGCCCCATCAGAGTTGAAGGAGCAGTTGCAGGACTTGCTTGATAAGGGCTTTATTAGACCTAGTGTCTCGCCCTGGGGTGCACCGGTTTTGTTTGTGAAGAAGTAGGATGGGTCAATGAGGATGTGTCTAGATTATCGATAGCTGAACAAAGTCATCATCAAGAACAAGTATCCGTTGCCGAGGATTGATGATTTGTTTGATCAACTTCAGGGTGCCAAGGTCTCTTCGAAGATTGACTTGAGATATGGCTACCATTAGTTGAGGATTAGAGCATCCGACGTCCCTAAGACAGCCTTTCAGACGCGGTATGGGCACTATGAGTTTCTGGTGATGTCCTTTGGGATGACTAATGCCCAGCAGCATTTATAGAATTGATGAATCGAGTGTTCAAGACTTATCTGGATTCCTTCGTGATTGTGTTTATTGATGATATTTTGATATACTCCCGCAGTCGGGAGGAGCATGAGCAGCAACTCAGGATAGTGCTCTAGGCTTTGAGGGACAATCAGTTATATGCTAAATTTTTGAAGTGCAAGTTTTAGTTGGATTCAGTCACTTTCTTGGGTCACTTCGTATCAACAGAGGGTATTCAAGTAGATCCTAAGAAGATTGAGGCAGTCAAGAATTGGCCTAGACCCACTTCAGCTACGGAGATCAGGAGCTTCTTAGGTTTGGCGGGTTATTACCGTCGGTTTTTGGAGGGGTTTTCGTGTATAGAAGACCCGATGAACAAGATGACCTAGAAGGGTTCCCCATTCAGATGGTCGGACGAGTGCGAGGCGAGCTTTCAGAAGCTCAAGACAGCTTTGACCACATCACCGGTATTGGTACTACGATCAAGTTCAGGATCTTACACAGTATATTGTGATGCCTCCCTTGTTGGGCTCAGGGCAGTATTGATGCAGGAGGGCAGGGTGATCGCATATGCGTCTCGGCAGTTGAAGGTTCATGAGAATGATTACCCTGTTCATGATTTAGAGTTGGCATCCATTGTTCACGCGTTGAATATTTGGAGGCATTATCTTTATGGGTTAGTCATAGGAGGTTTTCACGGATCATCGCAACCTTCAATATTTTTTCAAGCAAATGGATCTTAATTTGAGGCAAAGGAGATGGTTGGAGATATTGAAAGACTATGAAATCAACATATTGTATCATCCGGGAAAGGTCAATGTGGTGGCCGACACATTGAGTAGGAAGGCAGTGAGTATGGGCAGCCTTACGTTCATTCCACTCAGTGAGAGACCGTTAGCTTCAAATATTCAGACTTTGGCTAATTAGTTTGTGAGGTTGGATATTTCAGAGCCCAGTCGTGTTCTAGCTTGTACAGTCGCTCGATCTTCCTTATTTGAGCGTATTAGAGAGCGACGGTATGATGACCCGTACTTGATGTTCCTTAGGGACACAGTTTGACACGGTGGCACCAAGCAGGTTATCGTTGGAGATGATGGCATTTTGAGGATGCAGGGTCGTGTATGTGTGTTGATGGGTTTCGTGAGTTGATCCTTGAGGAGGCTCACAGTTCCCGTGTATTCTATTCACCCGGGCACTGCCAAGATGTACCAGGACCTTCGGCAGCATTATTGTTGGAGAAGGATGAAAAAGGATATAGTTTCTTATGTAGCTCAGTGCCTGAATTGTCAGCAGGTGAAGTACGAGCACCAGAGACCCCGTGGTTTGCTTCAGCAGTAGAGATTCCTGAGTGGAAGTGGGAGTGGATCAGTATGGAATTTGTTGTTGGACTCCCACGGACTCAGAGAAAGTTCGACGTTGTGTGGGTTATTGTGGATAGGCTGACTAAGTCAGCGTACTTCATTCCTATGGCAGTTACCTATTCCTCGAAGCGGTTAGCAGAGATTTATATTCGGGAGATCGTCCGTCTTCACGGTGTTCCCGTGTCTATCATTTCTGATCGAGGTATGCAATTTACCTCCCACTTTTTGAGGGCAGTACAACGTGAGTTGAGTACGCGGGTTGAGTTGAGCACATCATTTCATCCTCAGACGGACGGGCAGTCCGATGGTACTATTCAGATTCCTGGAGGATATGCTCCGCGCTTGTGTTATAGACGTTGGAGGATCGCGGGATCAGTTTTTCCCCTCGCAGAGTTTGCCTACAATAACATCTATCAGTCGAGCATTCAGATGGATCCTTATAAGGCGTTATATGGTAGACGGTGCAGGTCGCCAGTTGGATGGTTTGAGCCGGGAGAGGCTCAATTATTGGGTACAGATCTAGTTCAAGAGGACTTGGACAAGGTCAAGATTATAAAGGATCGACTTCGCACAGCTCAGTCTAGGCAAAAGATTTATGCCAACCGTAGAGTTCGTGATGTGGAAATCATGGTCGGGGAGAGGGTGTTGCTTCGGGTGTTGCCCATGAAGGGTGTAATGAGATTTGGAACGAATGGCAAGTTGAGACCTAGATATATCAGACCTTTTTAGATTCTCGATAGAGTAGAGGAGGTGGCTTACAAACTTGCGTTTCCTCTAGGGCTATCCTCAGTTCATCCAGTGTTCCATGTGCCCATGCTCCGAAAGTATCATGGTGACCCGTCCCACGTGTTAGATTTCAGCTCTATCCAGTTGGACATTGATTTGACTTATGAGGAGGAGCCGATAGCCATTCTAGATCGACAGGTTTGTCAGTTGTGGTCGAAGAGTTACCCTTCGGTTCAAGTGCAGTGGAGGGGTCAGCCCGTTGAGGAAGCTACTTGGGAGTCCGAGTCAGACATGCAGAGTAGATATCCCCACTTGTTCGCCACCTCAGGTACTTGTCTATGTCCAATTCGAGGAAGAACGTTTATTTTAGAGGTGGAGAATGTGATGACCTAAAATGTCATCTTGAATTTTAGAACCCAATCCGGTGTTCCGAGGCCTTCAAAACCTCATTTTATTTCTCCTCGATTTGCGTGTGCAGTCCGGGTGCATTTCCAGAAAACCTTTATGTGAAAATTTAAGAAAAATAATAATTTATGGAATTTAGAAGTAGCATTTAGCTGACTTTGGTCAATATTTTGAGTAAACGGACCCGGACCCGTGTTCTGACAATCCTGAGGAGTCCGTAATAGAATATGGGACCTGGGCATGTGCCCGAAATCGAATTCCGAGGTCCCTAGCTCGAGAAATGAATTTTTGATAAAAATTGTAAGACTAAAATTACAAGGATTTAAAGAAATTGATTAGTGTTTGATCACATTGATATCGGGCGGGTATTTTGGTTCTGGAGCCTAGTACATGTTTGATATAATAATTAAGTCATTTCTGTGAAATTTGGTAAAAATCGGAGTTGATTTAACGTGATTCGGATCTTTGGTTGAGAAAGTAGAAGCTTTGAAACTTTCTTGAAAATTTCATGCAATTTGGTACTAAAATCGTATTTTTAGGTGTTATTTTGGCGATTTGATCGCACGAGCAAATTCGTATGATGTTTTAAGACTTGTGCGCATGTTTGGTTTAGAGCCCCAAGGGCTCGTGTGAGTTTCGGATGGGCTACGGGGTGTTTTGAATTTAGAAATTTTGCTGGTGTAACTGAACCTGTTGCAGACCTTTCATCTCACATTTGCGAGGCTTTCATCGCAATTGCGATTAGAAGGCTGGGCCAAAAGTTCTCACATTTGCGTGTTTACCTACCTTCGCAATTGCGAAGGCAGTCGGGGAGGGACCATGATCGCAAATGTAATCAGCGTGTCCCATTTGCGGAGGATCATGTTCGCAATTGCGAATGTAGCAGAGGTGTGAGGGTTCTCTCATTTGCGATGGCACCTTTGCATTTGTGAGCTCAGCAGTTGCGAAACTCAGGTCGCAAATGCGACATCTGCAGCTGTGAAAAAGGGACTTAGACGGGATTTTTCATTCATTCTCCAATTTTTCAAAACCTAAACCTCAAGAGGCGATTTTACAAAGGCCAATTCTTCCCCAATTCATAGGTAAATGAATTTTAACTCACTTCTTTCTATCTTTCACTTCTTTTAACAAGATATCAACCTATAATCTAGGATTTTTGTGGTGGAATCATGGATTTTTGGGTTGAAATCAGGGATTTCAAAAATTGGGAATTTAGACCTCAAATTAGGGTCGGATTCCAAAACCAATTGTATATTTGGGCTCGGGAGTGAATGGGTAAACGGGTTTTGGTCCAAATTTCGGGTTTGGACCAAGTGGGCCCGGGTGTTAACTTTTGTTGACTTTTTAAAATATGAAGTAAACTGAACCGTAGTTATCGTGGATGATTCCCGAGGCTTATTTTGGATCATTTGGTTGGAAATTTTCTAGATATTGTGGGATCAGAGGCTAAATTGAAAGGCAAGGCTATGATTGAGCGTTAAGTGATATTTGGAGCGAGGAAAGTGTTTGGTCTAACTTTGACTCCAGGGATTAGGGATCCCCGACTTAAATGCTATGTGAAAATTCATGTGTGTGGCGTATAGGTGAGGTGACGAGTACCTATGTGTCGCCAAATTATCAGTCAAACCTGTTCCCTTCCCCGTTCCTAATGTTTTGTCTTCCTGTCTTAATTGCTATATGCTTATTAGTTGCTTCCATGTCTAATTGCTTCTCGCTAGATGTTGTTTTCTTTATTAAGGTATTACTTATCCGTAATTTTATTGTATTACATTATCGGGTTAAGCTGGTTCTTCGGTGTTTCATGGTATATTTTTGTTGGTCTCGCGGTGTAGTATTAATTAAGTGAAGTTTCATAATTGTATAGCTTTTTGTTTGCTTTGGTCTGAGGCTTAAACATAGTTGAAGGTTTTGATATAAATTGTGAATTCCTATTCTTATTGTATGACTAGTACTGATTGTCTGGTGGGATCGGGTTGCACGTCGCAACAGGAGGAATAAAGGAGGATTTATGAGGAGGAATAAGGGTGAATGTGAATATTCTGTGGGATTGGATTGCACGCCGCAACAGGAGGAATAAGGGTGGGGTGGAATGAAACGGAGTAATAAGGGTGAATTTTCATGTTGATACTGATATTATTTGATATGGTGGGACCGGGTTGCGTGCCGCAACATATATATACTATTGAACTTTAAAAAATTATACGGAGGAATAAGGGAGAATTTTTGGAATCGGGATGCGCTCCGCATCAATATATGTGTTTACATATTATTCTTGACTGTGCAGATTATTCGTTTGTTTCATATTTCGTTTAAGGATTGGTTATAGCTGGATAATGATGAGATTCTGAGATAAGTATTTAATTATTCCTGCATTTTACAGCTTAAAATTTCTTTCCTCCTTTTTCCGTCTTATTATTTATGGTTCATAGTATTCATATATATACATTGTGAGTGTCCCGCCATAGCCTCGTCACACCTTTGCCGAGGTTAGGCTCGGCACTTACCAGTACATGGGGTCGGTTGTACTGATACTGCACTCTGCACCTTCCATGCATATTTTGGAGCTGGTAATGGCTAATCTAGAGGTCGGTTGTAGGCATTTCATCTAGGACACCCAAGGTAGTTCTGCTAGCGTCGCAGGCCCTGACGTCCCCCTTCTCTATTTCTACATTTCTGTTATCTTTCGTTTCAAACATATGTAATTTCTTTCAGACCAATATTTGTAGTAATTCATAGTATGTTCGTGGATTGTGACACCAGTTTCTGGGTGGTAGTAGTAATAGTTCTGGAAATAGTTCATAAAAAGTAGTATTTATTTATTTTTGCAGTTATGATCACTTGTCGTAACTTGTTTACTTGTATTTAGTGAATTGTAAAGGAAAATGGTTAATGAATCTCTAACATTGGCTTGCCTAGCGAGTGCGATGTTAGGCGCCATCACGGTCCCGTTGGTCGGAATTTCCAGGTCGTGACAATTATCGATAGTTGAACAAGTTTATGTTCAAGAACAAGTATCCATTGATTTGTATTGATGAGTTTTTGATCAGCTTTCGGGTGCCAAAGTGTTCTCAAAGATTAATTTGAGATCCGAATATCATCAGGTGAAGATTAGGGCTTCGAATGTCCGTAAAATAGCTTTTAGGATTCGTTATGGTCATTATGAGTTTCTAGTGATATAAATTGATATCATTTAATTTGACTAATTCTCGAGCGGCTTCCATGGATGTGATGAATCGAGTATTCGAGATGTATTTGGATTCCTTTATGATCATGTTCATTGATGATATTCTGGTTTACCCTCGTAGTAGAGAGGAGCATGAGCAGCACTTTCAAGTTGCACTTCAGACTTTAAGGGATCATTAGCTTTATGCAAAGTTTTCAAAGTGACAGTTCTGGTTGGACTTAGTTGCATTCTTGGGTCATGTTGTGTCTAGTGATGGTATCAAGATTTATCCCAAGAAGATTGAGGTGGTTGATAAGTGGCAATTTTGACTACTTATTAACACCTTCTTACTTTTGTCTTAGTCCGAAAGTGTAACGACCTGGCCGGTCGTTCCGTTAGATAAGACTTGTTATCCCCGTTTCTGCTTTATCATATGTTTCTTAGCCTATTTATGTTGTGTTGGGTCGGTTGGTTCGGGTTCGGAGATGTCATGGTGAGAACCGAGACACTTAGCCTCTTAAATTGGCCTAATAGTTGGAAAAGTCAACTGGGAGTTGACATATTGGTAAATGACCTCGGAATGTAGATTTTATGGCTCAAATAGCTTCGTTAGGTGATTTGGGAGTTAGGAGTGTGTTCGGAATGAAGTTCTGATGTCCGGTCTAGAATTAGGCTTGAGTTGGCGTAAATTAGTTTTTGGCGATTTTTCGGTCGGCAGGGAAAAATAGGCTATCGGGGTCGGAATGGAATTCCGGAAGTTGGAGAAGGTTCGTAATGTCATTTTGGATATGTGTGAAAATTTTCAGGTCAATCAGATGTTTTTTGGATGGTTTCGGCATCCTTGGTGAAATTTAGAAGTTTCAAAGTTCATACGCTTGAATTTGATGTGATTTTGGTGTTTTTTGCGTTGTTTTTTTATTTCGAAGGATCGAATAAGTTTGAATGAGGTTATGGGATGTGTTGGTATGTTTGGTTGGGGTTCTGAGGGGCTCGAGATTGATTTTTGATGGTTAACGAAGGTTTGGACTTCGGAATTTGCAGCAAAGCTGCTGCTGGTGCCATTTTACTGGTATGGCCGCACCAGCGGATGGGGAGCCACAAGTGCGATGGCCGCAAGTGTGATGGTCCTTGCGCAGGTGCGGAAGAGGGGGACCTGGCCAAGGAGCGTAGGTGCGGATGCATGGTCGCGCCTACGAGCCCGCAGGAGCGAGAAGAGGGCTGCAGGTGCGGAAGTCCGGACTTAAGTCATTTTTCACAGGTGCGCACCTAGGACCGCTGATGTGGGTCCACATGTGCGGTTTAACAGGGCAGGAAGTATAAATATGTGCCTCCGCTAATTTTTTGCATTTCTCATCACTTTTGCATGCGGGTTGAGTCATTTTGAGAGCAATTTGGAGAAGGATTTCGAGGGTCTTCGGTGGAGGTAAGTTTCTCGGACTATAAACTCGATTCTATGTTATTATGTGACGGATTAGGCTTGGAATTGGTGGATTAAATGGCATAGATTGGGCGTTTAGGGCTTGGGAAATTGAGAATTATAATTAAGGAATTTAGGGGTTTTGTGGTCGAATTTTGATGCATTTTATATGTGTACACTTGGGAAAGGATGAGGATTCTTGTGATTCGATTTTTATCGAATTTCGAGACGTGGGCCCGGGGCTCGAGTTTGGCCAATTTCGGGAATTGTGCCTAAAATTTGTAGTTTTCGATTGAGTCTTGTTCCTTTAGCATGTATTGATAATGTTAATCTGGTTCTGGTTAGATTCAGAGCGGTCGAAAGCCGATTCGAGAGGCAAGAGCATCGCAGATTAGTATTTGGGCCGGGTGGAGGTAAGTAATGACTATAAATCTTGTCCTGAGGGTATGAAACCCCGGACTTCGTATTTTCTCACTATTTTTAGAGTGGCGCACATACGGGATGACGAGTGTGTGGGGTGCACTGATTTTTTGATTTGGACTTATTCCTCTCCGTGGCAACTATTGAGTTGTGTATTTTACTCTAAATCATATGTTAAATTGTGTTCTAAAACTATTGCTATATTTGGGTTGTAAGCCATGTTTGGGGCCTCACGCCTACTTGTTTAGACCCCTTAGGGGCTTTTTACTGCTATTTCCTCACTGTGTTGACTTATGATTTACACTCAGTTATAATATGCTTAACTGTTTTCGAAACTCAGCCTTATTTACACTATTTGAGTTATAAAATGATGTTTTGGGTCGAGTACCCCGTTTTACTGATAGCCCGAGGGGCTTACTGAGAGTTTCTGACTGAGTTAAGCTGAGGGCCTGATTGTGAGGATATGAGATGCCACGAGGTGGATTGATTTTAGCGCTTGGGCTGAAGGAGCCCCACCGGAGTCTGTACACACCCCCAGTGAGCGCAAGTACCTACTATGTGCGAGTGCCGAGTGATGAGTGATTAGGAGGCATGAGTGACTGTGAGGTTGCCTGAGGGGCTGATACTGAGTGATTGTGAGGTATGCTGATGTTTTACCCGAGGGGTGAGTTATGATTCATGTTTTGGCCCGAGGAGCTATTTATGATTTATTTCATTTTACACTAAACTCTTCAGGTATTTTTATTTCTGAAATTGTTGGAAAACACATTTTTCAAAGGATTTTACTGAAA
>ML364866.1:0-78124 GCA_005239505.1 Nicotiana paniculata | reverse complement strand
ATTGTCAGTAGAATTAGTAAAACATCACCAAGTTATATTAAAAAGTCTTGAGATAATTGATTAAGTAAAAGTTGCGTATTCTTACGAATTAATTGATACGTAAATTCCTTGTAGGATCGACTCTGGGCTGTAATACCCCGGATTATATTTGCAACGCCCGCTTAGTATTTTATTAGACATAGTTGAGTGTGATCAACAACAAGAGCAATAAAATGGGAGTCGACAAGTAAATAAACACAAGAATTAGAAAACACAAAGAAACGGAAGAACAAACTCAAAATGAAAGACATAACAAGTAATAATGATTTCAAATAAGAATAACTCAACAATGAGATAGATAATGTGTAACAACGATATCGAATAAGGATAAGTCATCAATGGAAGAGGTAACATATAACAGTGACTTTAATTAAGGATAATTAACTACGAGAGAGATAATATAGCAATAAAAGAGGCAACAACTTCAATTAAGGCATATAAGAGTATATTTGGAAATAAAGGATAGAACATGAACCAATTAACTTCAAATAAGACACGTAGAGATAAATTTAGCTATAGAGGATACAAAATGATATGACAACTTCATTTTAATGTACATAAGAACCTAAGATTCTAAATCGATCAAATTGCCACATATAAGCCATGTACACACTCGTCACCTCATGTACACGTCTTTCACGTAGTTCAAATAGTGCAAACAAATCAATCCCTACGGGGTAGTTTCCCCCCCCCCCCCCCCACAACGTTAGGCAAGACACTTACCTCAAAAGCGCTCAATCAATACTCCAAAATAGATTTCCCTCTACAACTCACCTCTGCTCGGCTCAAATCTAACCAAAATCCACTCTATAACATCAAATAATGCAAGACAAATCAATTCTAATAATTAAAGCTATGATCTTTACACAATTCCTCAAAAGTCAATCTCGGGCTCGTCCAGTCGAAACCCGGGTCCAAAGGTAGATTCCGACTATTCATAACTCCACGAGTCCATATATATGTTTTGTTTCAAAATCCGAGTCCTAATCGACTCTCAAAACTCTAATTCTCATTTTTTAAAATATAGACAAAGTTTCTCAAAATTTCACTTTGATTCTCAATAATTTTGATGTTAAAAATCACATATAATCATGTAATATTATTAGAAATTGATCGAAATCACTTACCCAATAATTGTAGATGAAAATCTCTCTTCAAAATTGCCTCCTACCGAATCTAGGATTCCAAAATATGAAAATGAGATCAATTTCCCACCCCTCAGCTTTTATGTCCAGTCGTGAACCCCGCAAGTGCGAGGAAATTATCGCTAAAGTGAAACCCCTCACATCCCTTCTGTCATCGCAAATGCGATGAATAGTTCGCAATTGCGAACAATGGACTATCGCAAAAGCGATCAAAATGATCGCAAATGCGACCAATGGCCAGCCCAGGCTAGTATCGCAAATACGAAATCTTCAGGCCACAGTGCACTTCGCAAATACGATGAGGAAGCCTGAAAATGCGATAGCCGCAAATGCGACATATTTCTCGCAAATGCGAGATTAGAGCACGAGAAAATATCTGAATCTTCTATGAACTTTTCGAAACACGTCCAAAACTCACTCAAGCCCTCGGGGCTCCAAGCCAAACATCAACATAACTCTAAAAAAATAACACGAACTCGCTCGCATGATCAAATCATCAAAATAATATCTGAAACCATGAATTGGACGGACCTCTTAAACACATGGAATCAACATGAAACTCAAGAACTTCTAAAAATACGACCGTGCGTTCGAGTCCTATCAATCAACTCGGAATGACGCCAAACTTTCCAGCTAAGTTCCTAATGACAAAACGGACCTATTCCAAGTCCCGAAACAGAAATCCAAATGCGATAGCTTTGAAGTTAATATACGGTCAAACTTATCATAATTCTAAGCCTTTAAATTGCCAACATTCGGTAAAATAATATAAATCAGCCTACGGACTTTCTAACTCGATTTTCGGGCATATGACCAAGTCCAAAATTACGATACGAAGCTATCAGAGCCATCAAAATACCGTTCCGAGGTCATTTTCATAAAAGTCAAACCTTAGTCAATATTTTCAACTTAAAACTCTAAAGTAAGAATCTCATCCAAATTCATTTCGAACATCCGAAAATTAAAATCCGACCATGCACGCAAGTCTTAATATACAATATGAATCCACTCAAGACCTCGAACCACTGAACGGAACCTTAAAGCTCAACACGACTGGTCGGGTCGTTACATGAGGAGAGGTGATTAGTAGGACATGGTACTACTTCAGCTTACCAATGACGGGACCTACGATAGGAAGGTGTGGAGGTCGAGAATAATGTTATGGGTTAGAAATTAGTCGAGAGTTTCTCCATGTCTTACAATTAGTGTTAACACTAGTCTTGTATTCTCCTATTCCTAGTTCATTGTTATTACACGATGCATCATTCTTACATGTAGTATTGGTACTATTCTTGTATTTGGTGTTGTTAGATCTGTGTTATTACACGCTTTGGTATTTGCTTTCATTGCCTATTATCTTGTTGTTACTATTATTTGTTTGTTGCTTCCTTTTCACCGTTCTTGAGCCGAGAGTCTATCGAAAATAGCCTCTCTACCTTCATAAGGTAGGGGCAAGGTCTGCATATACATTACCCTCCCAAAACCCCACTTGTGAGATTCTATTGGGTTGTTGTTGTACTTTCTTTTTAGTATGTTTTCAAAAAAGTATGATATTTTGACATTTAGAATTTTTTTTTAACTTTATACTTTCCGTTTTATCGTTATTGAGATGATTTATAATCTAATAAATATCTTATAAGTCCTTTTAGGCCTGCAGTTTTATAAATTCTTAGTTCTTTCTTAAGCTCTACGTCCAATCAAACACGATCACATAAAACGAGCCGAAGAGAGTATAACTTTTTTATTATCAAACTTAAATGATACTTACATATAATCATGAAAAATTAAATTAACAATTTTTAAAATAATGCAAATTATCCATTACAAATAATTTAAGGTAACTGCAATAAGAGGTTGTTTGGTTATCGAGATTAGAATTATAATTTCAGAATAAAACTTGAGATTGCATTTTTTCTACGTTTAGTTATGGGTATAAGTATAACTAATACACATACAAGTTTTTTACCTAACTCTGATATCAACTTACTCATAATGGATGTGAGATAGCAATCCCAATATTTTAATCTTGGGATTATTAGTCGATGCCTATCTAGAACCAAACAGCCCGTAATATAATAAAAACATTTTACTGTACATAAGTTAAATCCAAAAGAAAATTAAACATAAAAACTGTTGTTGACGGTGCGCACGTGGGACCTCTGATCGGCCAGCGGTTTAATTTCTGTCCGTATTCTTGCCCCGTCGTCTCACACCACCAACTCCTCACGTTGTCCCACTCCTCTCCTTGATTATAATTATAATTCTCCTCTTTCTGTTTCTGTCTTCCCATTTAATTTCCATTTCCCTTAATTCTCTCTCTCCAATCAAAAAACCATGAGAGAAATCTTGCACATTCAAGGTGGCCAATGTGGTAACCAAATCGGTTCCAAATTCTGGGAAGTAATATGCGATGAACACGGTGTTGATCCAACTGGTCGTTACAATGCTAGCAACGCGGATGCCTCTGATCTCCAACTCGAACGTATTAATGTGTATTTCAATGAGGCTGCTGCTGGTCGTTATGTACCTAGAGCTGTACTTATGGATCTTGAACCTGGTACTATGGACAGTATTAGATCTGGTCCTTATGGACAGATCTTTCGACCTGATAACTTTGTTTTTGGACAGTCTGGTGCTGGAAATAATTGGGCTAAGGGACATTATACTGAAGGCGCTGAGTTGATTGATTCTGTTCTTGATGTTGTTCGTAAAGAGGCTGAGAATTGTGATTGCATGCAAGGTGATTTTTCTGCTTTTCCTTATATATATTTACTTTTTGTTAATTTAGATTTGCTCGCGTGTGTGTAAATTAATGTGCTAAGAATATAAAATTAAACTGCCGACAATGATAGCTGTAAATGCTTATAAATATTCTCATGCCTACAGTCCGTGATCTGTTTTTCTTTTGTCGTATGACGCTCGAGTGAACGCATGCAAACGTACTGAGTACTGTCAGTCCTATCAAAAAGAACTGTTATAACTTGTGGTGGTGAGATCCCGTTATTAAAGATAAATTAAGATGTTTCAAATTAATTAGCTTTTTGATGTAGTAGAAATATTATATATATATATATATATATATATATATATATATATATATGTGTGTGCTGATTGAATTAACAAATTCATCATTATTCCTGTTCCTATTTTTTATGTGTGTTTCACCATAAAACATAATCAGTTACAGTTGATGCCAAGAAATTAGAATGTATTGTGAAATATCTTCCTCTCTTGTTTTATAAGTAATAGGAGTAGTAAACAATCTGAATTCTTTCTGGCAATACTGGATTCTGTTACCTTATTATTTTCTACTTTTCGAAATTTATCAAAGATCTTACTGCCTAGTGCTTTTTCTTAAAATATTTAGCTTATAATTGCAAACAGTACTATAAAAAAAACGATATAGCATGGTTTATGTTTTTACAATGTGAGAACTTAATTTTAGTACACGATTAGAATGTTTTATCAGAAACAAAATAAAATAAAATTGATCCATGGTTTTCTTGGAGATGAACACTTAAGATATGTAGAATAAGAATTCTCCAATTTCACTACAAAAATTCTGAAAAAATGTTTCTCAAACTTAATCCTACTTTTCTTAAGATGTTTGTGGTTTAATAAACATATTTACTACTCCAATATCTTAAGGGATCTGTACAAGAAACACTTTTCTTTGAGACTTGGGACATTTTGAATAATAGAAAGTTTAATTTTCCTTTATCCGGATTCTAAATTGGGACAATTTTGTTTATAATATTTGCTGTTTGTTTTTATATGTGCCAGGATTCCAGGTTTGTCATTCACTTGGAGGGGGGACTGGTTCAGGCATGGGAACTCTTTTGATTTCAAAGATAAGGGAAGAATATCCAGACAGAATGATGCTCACCTTCTCTGTTTTCCCATCACCAAAGGTTTCTGACACTGTTGTTGAACCCTACAATGCTACACTCTCTGTGCACCAATTGGTGGAGAATGCTGATGAATGTATGGTTCTTGATAATGAAGCCCTCTACGATATCTGTTTCAGGACTCTCAAGCTCACTAATCCAAGCTGTGAGTATTTTTCCTTTGCTCTTAACAACTAGTTCCTATATATATATGTAAAAGTACAAATAATTTTTATGTTGTTAGCGTAATTTAACATGTTGTAGAAGGATGTCTCCCTTGTTTTCAGATAACTAGTTCTACTTATTTTATAGTAGTTATATTTTATGACATGATACTCTTTTACACTATTAAGTGTATAGCTAGTTACTTTTTGAACGTTTCTAAATATTTAAGTCTGTCTCACTAATAATACTACATTCTATGCAACTTTCAAGAATTCAAACTCTTTAATTATTCAAATGTTAAAGCTGTGACGTCTTCTTTTGTTTATTTATTTATTTATTATATATATATCGAACTAGCTTCTCTACTGTTTATTTATTGTTTTTTTTCTTCATTACCACTAATTCAATAAACATGCTGAATTAACATCTTAAAACTTTATTCCTATCAAATATCGTCATATAAAACGAAAAAGAGAAAGTAGTATAATTACACTTCTCTAAATCATGTTGATTTCGTTTGCAGTTGGTGACCTGAATCATTTGATTTCTGCAACAATGAGTGGTGTTACATGTTGTTTGAGATTTCCTGGCCAGCTGAACTCAGACCTGAGGAAATTGGCAGTGAACTTAATCCCATTTCCACGTCTTCATTTCTTCATGGTGGGTTTTGCACCACTGACATCTCGCGGATCACAGCAATATAGTTCCCTCACAGTGCCAGAACTCACACAACAAATGTGGGATGCCAAGAACATGATGTGTGCAGCTGACCCTCGTCACGGCCGTTACTTAACTGCCTCTGCTTTATTCAGGGGAAAAATGAGCACAAAAGAAGTAGATGAACAAATGATCAATGTCCAGAACAAGAACTCGTCCTACTTCGTCGAGTGGATTCCCAACAACATGAAGTCTAGTGTATGTGACATTCCGCCAACAGGGCTAAAAATGGCATCAACATTTGTTGGAAATTCGACATCTATTCAAGAAATGTTTAGGAGAGTGAGCGAGCAGTTCACGGCCATGTTTAGGCGAAAGGCGTTTTTGCATTGGTATACTGGAGAGGGAATGGATGAAATGGAGTTTACCGAAGCTGAGAGTAATATGAATGATTTGGTTGCTGAATATCAGCAGTATCAGGATGCTACTGCAGATGATGAGGAAGAATATGATGAGGAGGGGGTTGAAGAGCATTATGAATAAGGCTAATGGCTTTTGAAATTGCAGTATTACTGCTTTATTTATTTTCTGTCTATGGATTTCTTATTGTTTATGTTTCCCTTAGTATTTTATATATTTCAGTTGATTTTTCTGCTGTATTCGTTGTTTTGTGGCTGGAAATTGAAATGTTTAACAATGAACAATATAAGATGCATTATAGTATGTTGAGAAAAATATGCACTACTTTGTGTTTTATGTCAATGTGATATACTAATAATGACAAAGGTTGGTGCTTCATTGTAGTTTCTAGTACTCTATTGGAATAGTTTCATACTATTCTGAAACGATCAAATCTTCTAAGGTGAAATTTTTCTTCACAGATAAATATAGAGGTTTCTTTCTTTACTTATCTTCTATTCATCTTTAATCTTTATGGGGAACAAAAACAAATAATTACACTTTTTAAAGCGTCTAGAACGGCCTTTCTGAATAGGTAGACACATAATATTAAAAAATATCTAATTACGCTTTCTTTTATCTTCATCACCGGCTCACCAAAATATTAGTCCAGAGCCTCCTTTGAAACAGGAACCCTAGAAGGTGTATATAGTTATGCGAAAAGGATAAGTTTGTAAAAGATTGTCAAACGTCACGATTATTCATCCATATATGGATAAGCTCCGGTGGTTAGAGAAGAAAGTAGGAGGTCTTAAAAACTAGTTTGTCTTCAAATGCATGTAAAGAAAAATTGATCAACTAAATCTTTTACATTGTCCAATATTTTAAACTTTTTGGGCATTATTAAAGTTTGAATATTGGTAAGAAAAGCCCCAACAAATAAGTTGTGCTATCATAAATCAATTTTATCTGAGTAAATCTTCTGATTTCTCACATGATTAACATTTTCCTTGTATTAGTTAGTTGTTTGAGGTAAATAATAAATTATTACAAGAAAGAGAAGCTATCAAAGTAACAAAAAGATGAAGAATTTGATAGCAGGTCGAGAGCCAAACATGACTGTCTTGGAAAAACATAACAGACAAGCTAAACAACACTAAACCAATAACTTATACTGTATCAAGCAGGTCTTCCACATATTTGGCAATATTCACTACTTTTAACTGTTATATATATATATATATATATATATATATATATATATATATATATATATCATCAAGTATATCTATAACTAGCTAAGAAAGTTACTCATCTTCGTGCAAGTTACTTCTTGATCAGACAAGTTATTCTGTGTTAAGATTCGCATAAACTGATCCGGACTTTATTGTTATAAAAAAAATCATGTCATGAAAGAGAAACCTATCACCAAATGCACAAATTTCAAGAATGAATAGTTTAATTAAGTTCTAGCCAAAAATATTTCCTAATTCCTATCACATAATTCTACCAAAAATTATGTTCCAAGTGATTTTTGGCGTCGATCTCACTCCTTATCATCTGATAAGACATTACATCAGCCTGCTAAAAATTAAAGGAAAATGATAAAAGAGTTAAAATTAGGTAACAACAAAAATTATTTATCTATTTTATGTTTATCTCCTTTTGTCGGTCTTATTAAACCAGTGGATCTCTTAGTTTCTACTATTTTCATCTTCCTCTTCCTCCTAGCTTCTGCAAATTGGGCCTTTCTCTCAGCCAAAGCCCAATCCACTAAGTTGACGCTGAGATCAGGAATTCCTAGTGGGCCTGTTTGATTCACAGAGCCCAATACATTAGCAGATGAGTACATGGGCTGAGCTTGTGGCAGTTGGCCCATTGGGTACTGAAACTTATGACAATGGGGCTGGACTGTAGAAATTCCAAAATGTTGACCTGAACTGGTCTCAGGCTCATGCTCTTTCAACATAGTCACTACCTGCAATTAGCAACAAATCAACTCAATCTAGTTAATATATATTGATAAAAAGTCACAATTCAACCTGTAATAGTAAAAATTTGAATATCAATAAGGAAAGAGAAAAACTTAATTGGAAAGAATATGTTGTCAAAGAGACAAGTTAATTGGTGAGGAGGCTACACTTTGGTGACACCCTTTGAATATTTCTTTTTATTTGATACCACAACAGCTAAGTTGGAGCATCATACCTTCACTTTGTTTTTCGAATCTAATACTAAAAAAACATTACACTAGTAGTAATGTAAGATATTCATTCGACCCTCAGTCAGGGACGAAGCTATGTTGGTCCAACGATGGTCAATTGACCACCCTTCGTCGAAAAATTATACTACGTATAAGGTAAAATATTACTTGTTATTGATTAAAAATAGCCTTTGAACACCCTTGCATAGCCACTGACAAAGGTTGTTCAAAATTGAACACTCTTATTGAATTTTCTGGCTTCGCCACTGCCTTAGTTAGGTTATTATGGCCAAAAAACAAGTTGAATAAAATATAGGACCCACATAAAACTTTTTGAGAAAAGCTTCAGAAAATTAAAAGAATTTAAAACAGCTGACTCTAAATTCCATACTAACCCTTTCTTTTATTGCTTTCAACTTAAGATTGTAAGCTTTTTGGCTGTTGTAGTAACTCCGTACATTCTCCACCTCCTGCAGAAAAAAAAAAAGGAAAAAGAAAAAAAGAAAGCAAAAGAGTTTGAGAAAAAAAAAAAAAAAGTACAGTATAATCGTCTGAAATAAAAATAGAACTTTTGTCAAGTAATTCACAAACTCACCCCTTTTAGCAATTCTCTGCATCGAGTCAACTTCTCTATAGTATGCATCAATTCCTCTCTTGTCTGCAATAAGCAACAACGCATAGAAAATAAATATATTCAATAAACAAAGAATTCAAAAGTGTTAAAACTCAAGCAAGAAAGAAGAAAAAGGACATAAATTTTACTAGTAATTCAATACCTTTCTTTTACTGCTTTTGTTGTAGGAATATTGCATGGGCTTGTCATCAAATTGAGTATCAGGACTTGTTACGTCCGGTTTTAATGTACCCGATGTGGCAACAATATTATTCTCACTGTCTTCTGCTTGTGAATTAGGTGATGCACAGAATTGTGAGTTAACATCATAATTAAGACCTAAGCTCCTATCGGTTCTTTTCGTTTCACGAGAGCGAGACTCTGATTCTTGAATTAGGTCCTTAAGATTGAGCAAAATATCACAGACTTCAATCTCAACTTCATTGAAGGAAGCAGATTGTATATTCATCTTTTTTTTTTTCTTTTCTGTGAACACACTTCGAATGAAACTATGAAAGAACTTTTTGATTTGGATGTACATAAATAGTACCCAAAAAAAGAGACTTCAGAGGTAGAGAGATGTTCTTTCCTCCCTCTCCTTTACGTGTTAGGACTAGGGTGAATTTGGGCTTTGTTAGTCAAGATCTTAATTTAGCATGAGTGAAGTATTATTTTACGGGAAATTTAGGGCTAAAAATGGCCATAACCTATTGAATTTGGTTTAGAATTAGGAAATGCCATCATCAGCATCTGCTGCCTCTTCTTCCGCTGAGAACCTAAACGTTTTGAAATTAAAAAGTGGAACGCTACTTCTCTCGGCTTGGGATATTGTAGTAGACAACTTTGGGATATTAAGTCACATATTTGTACATAATACTTTTTTGTTTTTGTTTTTTTGCCTGTATTCACTACTAAAAAAAGGGGGAAAACCGACCGCTAAAACCGATCGATGTTGGTCGGTAATTGGCAAAAATCGATCAAAAATCGACCGATTCGTAGCGATCGGTAATCGTAACGTCGGTAGAGCTAATCGACCAACTTTGGTCGGTATTTTTCGACAGACTTTGGTCGGTATTTTTCGACCGATTTCAGTCGGTCAATTAAATTAAAAAATAAAATTACCGAAAAAACCGATTGAAGTTGGTCGGTCTTTTCCGGCCAAAGTTGGTCAGTTTTAAATATGTAATTAAAAATGCACCATCTGGGAATTCAACCGGGGTCTGTATTGTGGCAGGATACTATTCTACCACTAGATCACTAGACCATTGGTGTATTTTGTTTTAAGACTGTCTTTTATTTCATCTATACTAACAAGAACAACAACAACATACCCAGTAAAATCCCACTGGTGGGGTCTGGGGAGAGTAGAGTGTAGGCAGACCTTATCCCTACCCCGAAAAGGTAGAGAGATTGTTTCCGGTAGACTCTCGGCTCAACAGGAGAGACAATAATATCGAAAAAGAAACAAGAGAAAAGGCATGTAACAACAAAATATGCCAGAAAGAAAATAACAAGAACGAATAAGTGAAAGGACAATAACACAAAACTATGCAAAACAATGTGAACAACATAGACCGCTAACAAACCTAAACAAAACTCTATCAGACTACCCGATACAAAGAAGGAAGAACTTTCGACTACCCCTAGCCTACCACCCTAATGCTCGACCTCCACATGTTCCTATCAAGAGCCATGTCCTCGGAAATCTGAAGCCGCTCCATGTCATGCCTGATCACTTCGCCCCTATACTTCTTAGGCCGCCCTCTGCCTCTTCTCGTACCTGCCAAAGTCAACCGCTCACACCTCCTAACCGGTGCATCTAGGCTTCTCCTCCCCACGTGTCCAAACCATCTAAGTCGCGCTTCTCGCATCTTGTAGTCTGGGAGCCACACCTACCCTCTCCCGAATATCTTCATTCCGAATCTTATCCAGCCTAGTGTGCCCGCACATCCATCTCAACATCCTCATTTCTGCTGCTTTCATCTTCTGGATATGTGAATTCTTGACTGGACAACACTCAGCTCCATACAACATGGCCGGTCTAACCACCGCTTTATAGAACTTATTTCATTTATACCCTTAATAGTATTTTCACACGAAAATAACCGACCGGTTTTATTAAAAAATAAAATTACCGACCGAATTCAGCCGATTTTTTAAAATGACTGGCCGAATTAACCGACATACTTCGATCAATTTTTTTAATTTTAATTTATTTTAAATGAAAAACTTACCAAAGTTGGTTGCTTTCTTGAAAAATAAATCTCAAAAATAGTTTCCCGCATTTTTGCGCCAAAGAAAACTGACCAAAGTTAGTCGGTTTCATAAAAAAAATAAAAATAAAAATTTTGAAAAACCAACCGAATTCAGCCTGTTTTTTGGCCGGTTTTTGACCAACCAAAATCGGTCGATCGATCGCGGTCGATTTTTACCGAATTTCTAGCAGTGATTTATTTATTCCGAAGGTTATTTTTTGTGGTAGATACCTGTATTGAAATTAAATACAATGTAAAATAGCTATGAAAGAATATCGCTTAATTGAATACAGTGTATACATCCGAATTGATTAGAATGGTATACACTCTATTTCTTAATGTTTTTGTTGTTAGAATACAACTGAATTCAATATAGTAAAATTGAATACAATTCAATATTGCACCTTCCCTTATTAAACACCTATAATCCCTATTTTTTAGGCGGAGTACATAACTGTATTTCTAAATACCGTCGCGCGAATACATGAAATACAAAATTAAACAGTTGTAAACCCTATTTTTTAATGTAGGTTACTTTACTGTATTTATAAATACAGTCGCGCGAATTCATGAAATACATAATTAAACAACTGCAATCCTTACTTTTAAGGCGGATTACCTTACTGTATTTATATAAATACAGTCACACGAATACGAAATTAAATAACTGTAATCACCTCCTGTATACAGTCGCATAATACATGGAATACAATACAATAGCAACAAAATTGTAGTTACGACCAATAAATATGAATATTGTAGTTATAACACGTTAATAGCCACTTAACTATAGTAATTTCTGAAAATTCCTTTTAAGTTTAAACCCCTAAAAATTATAAAGATCCAACTATGGTCTTCGCACTAACGGTGGAAGCCATGTTAGCATATATTTGAATATTTTTAATTGTTTAGGGGTATAATAGGATGTTTTCAAATTGTTCACATGCATGCTTTATATTATTGCATTAGCTGCCAATTAATAAGTATGATTTATCCACTTGGCTTACAACATAACTATTGAAAAATATGAAGAATGTATAGGTAGAAAAGAATATTAATCACAGTGTTTCGCGTTTTGAGAGTAAATTTGACTAAGTTTCGAATCTAAATTAAATTTTTTTATTTTAATAATTTAAAATCAAAACTAAAATATTCAAAAACAATACAAATAATATTACACAGTTATAATTTTTCTCATGTTAATATAATGAAAATATATTTTAATATTTTAAAAAAAGGGACCAAAATTTCCCCTCTGCTGTTTGAAAAGGTTTAAAATTGTCATTTGATATACTATTCGATCAAAAAAGCCCCCGCTGTTACCTAGAAATTTTATTTTATTTATAAGTTAATAAAATCGATATGTTTTGCAACATAGAACAAAAATGAAAAAAAGATATAGAAGAAATCATGTCATTTTTCTCGACTGAAATCAAAAGAGAAAAATTACATACATAACAAAACAAAACTCAACACACGAAATTTTTATTTTAAAAAAACGACAATTAATGTGAATCCAATATCTTTTAGTAATATTTTTAGTTACCTGTAATTGGCACTTTTATTTTTACAAATACATCCAAACAGGAAAGGAAAGGAAATGAAAAATTTTGGAGAGTAAAATTGCTCCTGCTCGAATACTAGAGGGGTAACATTATTCCAAGTAAAAGGGTAAATTTGATTCAAATGAAGGGAAAAGACAATTGAGATTTTGTCCTTTTCAAGGTGGTATTGTTTAACCAAAAAATGATAATCTTCGATTAAACTAATTAATCAGTTATTAAAGGGATTAATTTTAATTAAAGTTAATAACTTCAGATCTTAGGCTAACCATATAGATGGAGTGGACAATGGCGAGACAGATTTGATGCACCAGTATTAAATGTGCCGAATGTAATAATTTGTTAGAAATATCTGATATTAAATAACAATAAATGACACTAATGTAAACAAGTAAGAAGATTCACCCAATATTGAATGAGGTGGATGATTCCTTCATGACAATGATGAATGACAAGAGTATAAGAGAATGTTGAATACTTTCTCGGATTTGGTGGAAAATGACAAGAGATACCCCAAAAAAAAGGTCTAATCTATTCAGAAAGTTGTTCTTTGTATATATCTAGAGAGCTTGCTTTTCAAAAGAGTTGTTATAATATAGAATATTATACTCCTTTTTCCTTATATCTCATTCTATTTATATGGGATATTCCCAAAGAAACCTAAAAGTACAACCAGAGAGAATATCAGTAGAATATTCCATCTGAAGATCCTAATACAAAACTAGCCGTTACTTCTGTCCGCACTGCTCGACCTCGGCCGTGATTGACCGCTTGGCAACTCGTTCTAATGATCACTGGTTGACCTCGGCCAAACCGCCCATGATAATTTACGAATTACTCACAATAATCATCTCTTCGTGCCGATTTTCCTCGTCTGATTTTGATCCATACAGTTAGTTCCTCCGCTTATCGAGGTTATCTTTTGGTCGACCTCGATGAGCGGACTTCATTAGTCATGGTTGAGAAATTCAGGTGGGAAGGTCGAGTAATGAAGATCACGACCGAGATGCCAACGTGGCATTTCGAGAGCCACAACTTATTGTGACATTGGTTCAGAATGACATCACGACATCGTGCGTCATTATTACGCATCTTCCTGATGCGATGCATCACTTCCCGTGCCCCTGTCGTTTCGATCTTTGTGCATTGACGGTTGATTTTCTCGATTGGGGTGTCTGTGTTTTCTATAAATATGGATTGGGGACCCTTCGAGTAATCCTTTATGTTTCCCAGTCTTCGAACCTGCATATTTTCCTCTCTTATTCTTCTTCCTGTGTTCTTGCTCCAGTTGCTCCCATTTTCACACCCTTACTCTCCTTTTTGGTTTGGGCGATTCTTGTTACTTCTACCTTTTTCGAGTTCATATCTTCTATACTTACAATCACCCAAAAATGGTTAATGCACCTCCTAACTTTGGCAAGGCTTCTGACCCAATCCCATTATCAGTGAGAATGCCTCCCCACGATGCTGATGCTGATGCTACTACTGAGGAAGAGAGATTTCCCACTGTAGAGGAAATCATTCCTCGTAGTTACAAAGCCAGACCGGACTCCTCAAAACCGCCTGCAGACGAGACTGAACCTATAATATCCTAAATGGACGCGGCTGACCTCGCTGAGCTTAGGGACAAGTACAACATCCTGTCCCATATCGACCTGATCCCGACTGGCCGCGACATAATTCATATTCATCGCCCTGGGTATTGCACATTCTATGCGTATCTGTTCCAAGTGGGCTATTCTCTTCCTCTTCCTCTGTTGGCAAAGGAATTCTGCCGCTATTACGGCATCATCCCGACCAATCTCTCCCCCTATATTTACAATTTTTTTAATCATGTTGATAAAGTATACAGTTTTGGCCAACCGCAGGATTCCCCTTCGCCACCTGCTGCATCTCTTCGCGCCAAGCTTCCTTAGAGGTACGATGTTACATCTTCGCCATCGTGGGAGAAAGGGGTTGGTGGTGAAGATGGACGATAGGGAAAATCGTCGATTTTGGTTCGACTTCTTCTACATTAAGACCAAACACGTGGTGGCAAACCCCAATGGAGTCCCTGAAGTGTGGAACTTCGCCCATGAGTTTTTTTGGTGACTGATTGCTTGTTTTGTTTATCTCACCGGTGACTTAATCGTTCCTCTTCTTCTTTTGTGCAGCCGAGAAGGAGCCTCCTATGTTGGTCGCCGACATTCGTGACTGGGTGAGTCAAGTTTTTCCCCAATCGGTGGGGATCCATGAATGGTCAACGTTCCACAAGAAATTTGGACGTAAACCTTTTGCGACCGGTAAGTCATTCATTTCGACCTTCTGTTGCTTCGGTTTTCATGTTGTCTTCTTTTCTCTCCCTTCTCTCCTGTAGTGGGGTTAGCTTAACTTCTGTTATTGCTGTCATATCGGAGGGATTCGAGAAAAGCGAAGGCTCCTACCCCCGATTTTCGTCAATCAGGTGCCTCGACTAGGTCACTACTTGTTGCGACTGCAGGCAAGTCCGTACAGACTGCTGCTTTTTCTCAGACCCCGGCACTGCATAGACCTAGATGATGGGCAACGACCTTATCGATGGAGACTCCATCTTCTCCTGTATTGCACTTGGTAGACGAGTCGTCACCGAGTGAGGAGGAACTAGTTCTGCTAAAAAGGTGGAGGGTAGAAGTCGGCAATGAGGCAGTTGGAGCCGAGGAGTCGACAAAAGGTGATACTGAGCCGACCATGGCTGTATCTGAGGGCGACGTGGGTTTGGTCACTGCGACTTTTCCACCTGTAGAGGTTTTAGAAATTTCTCCTTTGCCCGAAATCATCATCAAAGAAAGGGGGAGATCAGAGGTGACGAAGACCGTGGCGAGGAGTGATTCGTCACTGTCAGGACAGGCTGATGTTCCTTCATCAACCAAGAAATTTGGTGAATACCGAGAACGTGGTTTCCTCTTTGGGTCCTCTGCTCTAACGCCGAGGGAAGGACTTTGCAGACGTTCGATGATGCCGCTCTGTCGTCGGGCATAACCGTAATGGCTTTGAGGCTAAGTTTCTGGTTTTTCTAGTTCTCGTACCTTACGTTCTTCCCTTCTCTTTTTTTTAGACTGACTCCTTTCTTCTACTTTTTTCATAGCACCCGCCGAGAAGAGAAGAGGAGGGATATTTTCAAGAGAATGGAGGCAAAATATCGTGAGTACCGTGCCAAGGACCATGAGATATGCATCCGATTTGGCGTGGAAGGCAATTTCCAGTCCCTTAGGGATGAGATGAAGAAGAAGGACGATGAACTTGTGAGGGTCATCGGCAAATGCAGCGAGTTCAAGGCCGAAGCGACACAAAATATTCCTCCATATGAAGGCGATCACTTCTTGATCGCATATTTGGGCGAATGCACCTGCTTCCACCCACTTGGAAAAATAGTCAGTTAAAACTAAAATAAATCGTACATTACCTTGTCCTGTTGGGAGGTAGCGACGATGTCCATCCCTCATTTGATGAAAGGCTAAGGTGAGGTGACTGAGTGGAGGTGGTCTCCCGCTTGGTGGATAATGGGGGAGTATTTTTGGCATTGTTCACATTTTTTCACGAACTCGGTGACTTCTTTTTTCATGGTGGGTCAGTAGTAGCTGCTCGTATGAGGCATCTGACTAGAGCTCAATTCTCGGAATGAGCTCCGCAGTGACCTTCGTGGACTTCTTCTAGAACGCGTCGTGTTTGGTTTGGACCTAAGCATTTCGCTAGGGGGCTGCCATATGTTATTTTGTACAGGTTGTTGTTTATGACACTGTACCTGGCCGTCTGCATTCGAACCTTTTTGGCTTCTATTTAATCATCTGAAAGCACGTCGTCTTGGAAGTAGGTAACAATACGATTGCGCCAGTCCCAAGTTAGGTTTATAGTTCGTACCTCGATTTGATTGATCGATGAGTGAAGGAGAGTGACCATGTTCCCTTCCACGGTTATGCTTTTAGTGGCTGCTGCTAGTTTGGCGAGGCCATTTGCTTCGATATTCTGTGCTCGAGGGATTTGGTCGAGCTGGCATTCAACGAATTCGGTTAACAGCTTATAGATCTCGGCCTGATATTTTTGTAGTCTTTGTTCCTTGATTTGGAAAGTCCCTGTGACTTGATTGATGATAAGCTGAGAGTTGCAGCGTAGGATGACTCGCTTCGCTTCGTACTTGAGTGCTAGCCTTAGTCATGAAATCACGACCTCATACTCGGACTCATTGTTAGTCATATCCGTGCATCTTATAGACTATAAATTACTTTGCCTGTTGGGACCTCGAGCACGAGTCTTAGTCCCGACCCCGACACGTTAGAGGCGCCATTGGTATACAAAACCCATAAGTCCTGTATTTTGGGGGAAGTCGGGAAACTTCCTTTTTGACTTCAGGCATTATTTTTGTGCTGAAGTCGGCGAGCACTTGCGACTTTATCGCTGTTCGCGGTTGATAAGTTGTATCATGCTCGGTTAACTCTATGGCCCATTTGTCCAATCTTCCCGACAACTCAGGTTTATGCAAAATACTACCCAAGGGAAAGGTCGTGACAACCGAGATGGGGTGGCACTGGAAGTAGGGTCTAAGCTTTCGTGAAGCTACGACCAAATCCAGGGCCAGCTTCTTGAGGTGTGGATACCTCGTCTCGTCATCGACCAAGGTTTTACTAATATAGTAGATAGGATATTTCGTACCTTTGTTTTCTCGGACCAAGACCGCACTCACCACCACGTCGGACACGGCCAGGTAAACGAGGAGGCGTTCTTCAGGTTCTGCTTTAGAGAGCAGTGCGGGTGAATATAAGTACGCCTTTAACTCTTTCAAGGCGTTGACGCACTCGGAGTTCCATTGGAGTCCATTATCCTTCTTAAGTACGCTAAAAAATTGTGGCATCTGTCGGAGGACCGTGAGATGAATCCCGACAGGGCGGCTATACGGTCGGTCAGTTTCTGCACCTGTTTCTTACTGGTTAAGTTCTCTGGTATTCCCTCTATAGATCTTATTTGGTTAGGGTTGACCTCAATGCCTCGTTGGGGTGCATTAGTTCTGTTTGTGAAGAAGAATGATGGTACTATGTGGATGTGTATTGATTATAGACAGTTGAACAAAGTCACAATCAAGAACAAGTATCCTTTGCTGCGTATAGATGATCGGTTTGACCAGATTTAGGGAGCGGGGGTGTTCTCCAAGATTAATTTGAGGTCTGGGCATCACCAGTTGAGGATTCAGGACTTGGATATTATAAATACATCATTTAGGTCCCGTTATGGTCATTATGAGTTCCTTGTGATGTCTTTTAGGGTGACAAACACCCCAACAACATTCATGCATATGATGAATTGTGTGTTTCAGCCTTATCTCGACTCAGTTGTCATAGTGTTCATTGATGATATCCTGGTGTACTCTTGTAACCAGGAGAAGCATGCCCAACATTCTAGGATTGTGCTACAGCGCTTGAGGGAGGAGAAACTTTATGACAAGTTCTCCAAGTGTGAGTTCTGGCTCAGTTCAGTGGAATTCTTGGGGCACGTGGTGTCCAGTGATGGTATTCAGGTGGATCTGAATAAGAAAGATATGGCTCAGAGTTGGCCTAGACCGTCCTCAGCTATGGAGATTCGGAGCTTTCTCGGCTTGGCCAGTTATTACCGTCACTTCGTGGAGGGTTTCTCATCTATTGCATTTCCCTTGAACAAATTGAACCAAAAGGATGCTTCTTTCAGGTGGTCGAATGAGTGCGAGGAGATCTTTCAGAAGCTCAAGACTTCCTTGACCACAACTCCAGTTCTAGTTTTGCCTTCAACTTCAGGCTCTTATTGTGATGCTTCTCGGATCTGTATTGGGTGTGTCTTGATGCAGGAGGTAGAGTGATTGCTTATGCTTGGATCCATATGAATCCTCATGAGAAGAACTACCCTGTTCATTATTTGGAGTTAGCTTCCATCGTTTATGCATTGAAGATTTGGAGGCATTATCTCGACGGTGTATCTTGTGAGGTGTTTACGAACCATCGGAGTCTCCAACACTTGTTCAAACTAATTTTGAGGCAGCAGAGATGGTTGGAGCTGCTGAAGGACTATGATATTACCATTCTGTATCATCCCGAGAAGGCTAATATGGTGGTCGATGCCTTGAGTAGAAAGGCGGTGAGTATGGGTAGTCTTGCATTCATTCCTATTGGTGAGAGATCTCTTGCAGTTGATGTTCAGGCCTTGGCCAACCAGTTCGTCAGATTGGATATTTTGGAGCCTAATCGGGTTCTAGCTTGTGTGGTTTCTCGATCTTCCTTATATGATTGCATTAGAGAGAGCTAGTATGATGATCCTCATTTGCTTTTCCTTAAGGACACGGTTCATCACGGTGATGACAGAGATGTGACTATTGGGGATCATGGGGTATTGAGGATGCATGGTCAAATTTGTGTGCCCAATATGAATGGGCTACGTGAGTTGATTCTTGAGGAGGCCCACAGTTTGCGGTATTCCATTCATGCCGGAGCCATGAATATGTATCAGGACTTAAGGCAACACTATTGGTGGAGGAGAATGAACAAGGATATAGTATGGTTTGTAGCTTGGTGCCTTAACTGTCAGTAGGTGAAGTATGCGCATTAGAGACCGGGTGGATTTCTTTAGAGGTTGGTGATTCCAGAGTGGAAGTGGGAGCGTATCACCATAAATTTCGTAGTTGGTCTCTCACGGACTTCGAGAAAGTTTGATGCTATTTGGGTGATTGTGGATCGGCTGACCAAGTTCGCACACTTTATTGCAGTTGGTACTACTTATTCTTCGGAGCGGTTGGTTGAGATTTACATCCGAGAGGTTGTCCGCCTTCACGGTCTGCTAGTGTCCATCATTTCAGATCGAGGTATGTAGTTTACATCACAGTTCTGGAGGGCAATACAACGAGAGTTGGGCACCTAGGTTGAGTTGAGCACAATATTTCACCCTTAGACGAACGGATAGTCTGAGCGCACTATTCAAATATTGGAGGACATGCCACACGCTTGTGTCATTGATTTTGGGGGTTCTTGGGATCCGTTTCTGCCACTCACAGGGTTTGCCTACAACAACAGCTACCGATCGAGAATTTAGATGGCTCCGTATGAGTCTTTGTATGGGAGACGGTGCAGATCTCCGGTGGGTTGGTTTGATCCGGGAGAGTCTAGGCTATTGGGTACTGACTTGGTTCAGGATGCATTAAACAAGGTTAAATTGATCCAGGAGCGGCTTCACACATCATAGTCCAGACATAAGAGTTATGTCGACAGGAAGGTCCATAATGTTGCTTACATGGTTGGGGAGAAGGTTCCGCTGAAGGTTCCACCCATGAAGGGTGTTATGAGGTTCGGAAAGAAGGGCAAGTTGAGCCCTCGGTACATTGCGCCATTTGAGGTGCTTCAGAGGATTGTGAAGGTGGCTTATGAGCTTTCCTTGACACCTAGTTTGTTGGGTGTGCATCTAGTATTTCATGTTTCTAAGCTCCAGAAGTATATCAGTGATATGTCTCATGTTTTGGATTTCAATACGGTTCAATTGGATGGTGATTCGACTTATGATGTGGAGCCAGTGGTCATTTTGGATCGGCAGATTCGAAAGTTGAGATCAAAGAATATAGCTTCAGTGAAGGTGCATCGGAGAGGTCAGCCCATGGAGGAGGCTACTTGGGAGACCGAGAAGGAGATGTGGAGAAAATATCCACGCCTATTTGAGACTCTAGGTATGTCTCTAGACCTGTTTGAGGATGAACGTTTGTTTAAGAAGGGAGGATATAACGACCTGACCGATCATTTTGAGAGTTGTAGCCCCGTTCTCCCATTTACTGCTCCTTTTGTGCTTTACTGTTGTTTTATGACTTACCGGGTTAGTTGGTTCGGGTTTGGAGAGATTTCAAAATGAATTGAGACAATTAGTCTCATAATTGAAAACTTAAGTTGAAAAAGTTGACCGGATGTTGACTTATGAGTAACGACTCTGAAATGGGATTTTATGGTTCCGTTATCTCCATTGGGTGATTTTGGACTTAGGAGCGTGTCCGGATTGTGATTTGGAGGTCCGTAGTTGAATTAGGCTTGAAATGGCGAAAGGTGAATTTTTAGAATGTTTGACTAGGAGTGGAGCTTTTGATATCGGGGTCGGATTCCGATTCCAAAAGTTGGAGTAGATCCATGGTGTCATTGTGATTTTTGTGAAAAATTTGAGGTCATTCAGATGTGTTTTGATAGGTTTTGGCTTCTTTTGTAGAAGTTGGAAATTCCTTAGTTCATCATGCTTGAATCTATGTGTGATTCGTGTTTTTGATATTGTTTCAGGTGGTTTGAGGGCTCGATTAAGTTCGTGTTGTGTTATAGGACTAGTTGGTAAGTTTGGTTGAGGTTCCGAAGGCCTCAGGTTGATTTCAGGTGGTTAACAGACTTGGAATTGGACTTAGTGAAGCTGCTGAAGTTTGGGTGTTGCTGGTGTAATCGCATCTGCAGAGTGGGAACGCGGATGCGGGCTCGCAGCTGTGGGTTAAGGTATGCAGATGTGGAGTTGAAGGGGATATGAGCAGGTGATCGCAGGTGCGAATATTTTACTGCACATGCGTGACCGCAGATGCGTCAGGAAGACCGCAGAAGCGGAAATAGACTGTGGTGCTGGGCTCCGCAGAAGCGGAGGTTTTTTCGCAGACGCGAGTCTGCAGGAGCGGAAGTGTGTATGCATGTGCAGAGATAGCCGCAGAACCAGGCTTGGAGTCGCTCCCGCGAGGTTGTGGAAGCAGCTAAGTGAGCCACATAAGCGATATCACTTGGCAGAACATATATATACGAGGGTTTCAGGATTTTCACCATTTCTAACCTTTTGAGCTCGGGTTTTGGAGATTTTTGAGAGGGATTTCGAAGGGATTCTTGAGGTAAGTCACTTGTGGTTAAATTTCTTCAATAATTATGTTTTCCCATTGATTTTCCCACCTAGTAGGGTATGTTTTTTGAGGTGTAATTTGGGGATTGGAGTCTAGGGATTTGGAGTGTTGATTTGGGGGTTTGGGTGTCGATTCGGTGTCAGATTTTGATAAATTTGGTATGGTTAGACTTGTGGTTGAATGGAATTTCGGGTTTTGTGATTTTTGTTGGATTTTGAGACGTGGGCAGGGGGTCGGCTTTGAGCCGATTTCGGATTTTTTGATTAAAACTTCATATTTTTCTTGTGGAATTGATTCGTTAGCCCATGTTGGTTGTATTGTATTGTTTGTGGCAAGATTCGAGATGTTCGGAGGCTGATTTGCAAGGAAAAGGCATTTTGGAGTAGGCACTTTTCTCGAATTGAGGTAAGTAACAATTCTAAATCTAGTTCTGAGGGTATGAAACCCCGGATTTTGTGTTACATGATTGGTTTGGAGATGACGTACATGTTAGGTGACGGGTATGTGGGCGTACACCGCAGGATTTGGGAGTTGGTCCATTCCATGGAAACTGTGAAGTTAAATAACTTGTTGTTAGGTATATATTCTCCATGTGTTACAGAAATTTAACTGCAAATCATGTTAGAAATCATGTTTAGGCTATGTGTTGGTACTGTTGGGGCCCATACAGGATGTGTACATGCTGAATTACCTGTTATTTGCTATTTGCACTCACTTAGTCTTGGATTCTACTTGCATATGATATCTCAGTCTTTATTATTCCTTGTTGACACACCATATTATTGCTTTTGATAGCCGGAGAGACTAGAGAGGTTAGTGACCGAATTAAGGCCTGGGTGCCGAGCTGTGAGCGATGTGTATATATATGTTGATCAGGTTGCATGCCCCAATGAGCCTTAGGGCTGTATATATATGGATCGGGTTGCACGTCTCAACGAGCCTACAAATGTATATGTGTGGATCGGGTTGCACGCCATAACGAGTTTTATGGCTATGTATATATTGATGGGATCGGGAAACACGCTGCAGCGATATAGCGCTTGTGAAGAAGGAGGCCCTCTAGAGTCTTTACACCCTAGTGAGTGCAGGTACCTATTGAGTACGAGTGATGAGTGATGAGCTATTGAGAGAGGTTGAGTGACTTTTGCTCTGAGAAGGTGCTTTTGATTTCCTTAGTGATGCGCTTAACTGCCATATATCACTGCTTTGAAATTTCTGAGAGATATTACTTCTGGTTTGACTTGAACTTGACATGAATAAACTGATTTGACTTAAACTGCCGGTTTTGAAAGCATGCCTACTTTCTTTTGCTGAGATTACTGAAGTTGAACTATAGTTGCAGAGCTCGTCACTACTTTCATTTTCTTATTTAGTATTGTTACTTACTGAGTTGGTTGTACTCACACTATACCCTGCATTTTGTGTGCAGATTCAGGTGTTTCTGGACACAGTGAGTGTTGATACTTTGCACAGCTTCAAGGTAGATGCCCGTTGTTTGAAGTCCTTGTTTCTCCTTCCTTATCTTTCATTTTTCTTTATTTAGTTTCATACTATCTTAGATAGTGTATTTCAGACTTATGACATTAGATGCTCATGTACTCTATGACACCCCGATTTGGGAGTTGTTATTCCGCGTTATGTTTTGGGTATCTACTCCATTTATGAGAATTTCTGTTATTTAAAAACTACTTTGATTCATTTTTGTTAAATGTTGGGAATATCTTGGATATGTCAGCTTGCCTAGTACCACGATAAGCGCCATCACGACAGGTTAGGATTTGGGCTGTGACACTCTCTCTATATTTTTTCTCCTCAGAATCATTCTATTCTTTTATTCTTTATCATGTGTGGTCGTGTTGTGATACTTTATGAAAAAGTGCATCTTGGCATCTTGCATCTTCTTCCATGTGAATTTGCGTTATCAATGTCCTAAGTAGAGTTTTATTTTGTTTGTGCTGTATAGTTTTTTGAAATTCCTTCCATGAAGGTGGAAGTTTATCTGTTATGCTACAAACAATATGGTTGTATCTAATTTTAATATCCTCGGACCTAAGCTCTCCAATGATAGGAAGTCATGAGTTTGGTCTACTACAGATTTGTTGCCCACCATTTGAAACCAAAAAAATCTGCATTGCCTCCTCGGTATCATACTTAGTCTGCAATGCTTTTTAAATTTTCTTTGCAGTAAAATAAGTTCTATCACAATAATCATAGAGATTCAAGCCCACTGCAGCACATTGCTCCAACATTAATCCTCTTGACTTGTCTCTCTTAGGATACAACAGACCGATCACGTCATATGACTCGAACATAATCTAGACAAAGTTGTTGAGTCCAAAGCTCCACCAAGAAGAACACCTTCCTTCAACAAAATTAAAGCTCCCTTATTATTTTTTCACAACTTTAACCTCACTTTTTTAAGCACTCTACAATTATTTTACAGACCACATTATGGAAGAAAGACTCCTATTTATATGTGTAGGAATTCTTTCTTGGATTAAATTGAAAGAAAATAGGGTAATAAGTTATGATATCATGGAGAACATGAGATAATTGATGATGTCCATATGATATTCCATCTACTTTGGCTGAGCCTTTTACCAGTGCCACAATTGCCATTCCTGAGCAACAACCCTCAGCCCCTATTATAGTGCCTACTCCAGCTCTGAGGCCGGTGCCTATGCTTACAGGCCCGTTGTCTTCCTTGCGTGTCTCTCAGACACTTGCGAGCCTCAACAACAGGATGCATGCAACTACTTCAAAGTTGTCTGGGATCTCTAGTACAGTTGCAGGGCAATCATCTTCACAGGAACCATTGGGTCCCTCTGACATAGATAAGAAGCTCACCATAGTCTTGGACAACGAGAAGGTGATTTTGGCTACACTAGTACAACACGGTGGAGTGATAGAGCGGTTGACCAAGCATGTAAAGAAGATTAGGAAGACACAGGTCAGCAAGAAGTCAATTGATGCACCTCGAGCTGAGGTGACCCGGATAGTTGAGGCTGGTGATTTTCCTTTTGACGTGCTACTAGATCCTGCCTAGACTCACCCTGTTTTGTCTTCTCATGAGGATCCCGCTGCTTAGCCTGAGGAGCCGTGCCTTGCATCTGACACTGCAGAGGCGGTGCGTTATATGTTCAGCTTTCAGGCTGCTCCTACACACGATGATGACATTCACTTAGCTGAGCCAACTAGGACTGATGCGGCTGGTGACACTTTGATGCCTGAGGACACTTAGGGAATTTCTTCACCCTCTCTGCTCTTTGATCTTATTTTTCTAAGAATTGGGGAAAATTCTTGTTTTTATTCGGGAGGTAGGGGTTGGAGTATATTTGATAATGATTTCATACATTTGATAACATTGGGATGTAATAATTTGATGATTCTATTTTTTTCTTTATCTTTAGTAGTTGTTACATTCATTAGTATCTTTAGTTGTTATCCTTATTTGTGTTTGTTTTGGTATTTTTTATGTTTTTCTATTAGTGCTGATAACATACCTTTGATTTTTTTAATGTCACGGTTCTTTCCAAAGGTGATCTTTTGTGTGAACCAGGTGGCTCTTCCCAAGGATAGATAGTGTGACAACTTTATTAAGGGAAGGAGTCAGTTTCATGTTTAGGTAATAGTTGTAGTTAGTAATGAATAAAATCCCTAAATAAGTCATTCTCTTAAAAGTATTATTTGTTCTTTATGTGGCACCAACATACTTAACTTCATACTTATGGTTTGAAAAAAGGTTTTTGAAAGAAAATAGCTCTAGTTTAGTGAATTTGAGGTTCTTGAGTTGACTTTGATAATCATTATGTGGTTGAATGGACCATAGTGATCTTTAACTTGACTGTGATCGTTGCGGGCTCTAGACCTCTGTCCTCTTTTATGGGATAGTTGAATGAGAGGTGAGATGAATTCTTGTTGCTAGTCCACGTACTTGAGTGAATACTCTAGAACTTGTCCCAAATGTGTTTCAAGGAAAAATTCTAAGTTTGCTTGATTTGACAAATAGTTGTAGGATTTCCTTGGACCATTTGAGATTTCTATTGCCATCCAATGATCATTATCCCTAGCCAACACCTTTGACCCTTTTTATCCTTCCTCTGTTGGTAACCATGCTACAAGACTTTACCCATTTGATCATAATCCTCTCTTGCCACCCGAACCTTCCTTAATATTCATATATAATAAGTGAGCGTCAGTTTGGGAGGGGGGGGGGAGGGGGAGTTGAGGAATCTAAAAGAGGTATCAAGGCATTAAAAGTAGAGAAAATAAATGATATCCATGAAGGATATAGTAGAAAAGAAGGAACACAAAAAAATCAAAAAGAAAATAAAAAGGGAGATTGATGAAATGCAAACAAGGCAAGTATCTCTAGTATGAGCATCCAGGGAGAAAAATAAAGAAATGAGAAATAAAGAGTGATGTCAAGTCTCTCTAGCCCCCAAGAAAAACAAATTCCTCTAAGGGTTTGGCAAATATGATCCAAGAAATGAAAAGTGGAGTGTTTAAGGAAGGATGTAATCACTTATACCATATGGTATCCTATCCCAATCCAAAAGCCTTCGTTACAATTCGAAAAAAAATCCTACTTGATTTTGAACCAAGTAAGCTTACATTAGTGGAGATTTACATGAGGGACAAACCTATGGTACTTGAAGCTCTACTTATGACATTCCTTTATGAGAGAAGAGTGAATCCTTTGTTGCTCTAGAAATTGAGTGTTAAATCTTGAAGTAAGCATGGCAAATGGAAGGTAGAGGAGGAAGAGTTTGGAGCATACCATGATGTACATGAAAGAACAAGAGTCATTGATGAATGAAGTAAATTTTTGAAGCTCGGATGTCACACTAGAGTTACATGCAAGTTTCATATTTTTGAAACGTTTGACACCTTATTGAGAATGCATGAGTATTGTGGGTAATTATTGGCCCCAACTGAGTATAAATGACTTAAATGACTTATAAGTGACTCTTTGAAATGAAATTTTATTTAGGGGAGGTGGGAACTAATCTATTGGCTTGAAGACAAGAAAAGACTTAAGTTTTGGGGAGTTTATAAGTGTGGATTTTAACCACTTGTTAGTACCTTCTTGCTTCAGCTTTTAATCAGAAAATAGTGATTTTTATTTTCGAATCTAATGAAATTGTGTGAATTGCATGCATGCTAGAGTATGTGAGCTGAATGAAGAGATCTAACTCAAAAAGGAAATTTCCCAGCTCAACTAATCAAAGAGGAGCAATGCAAAGAACTGTGCGGTTTGCACAACTTATTCTGTGACCGGAGATGAAGATGCGGCCCGTAGAAATACAAGTGCAACTGCAGATTTACCCTTGAAGCTTCATAAGAGTTTATCTGCAGAGCGGTCCGCATACCAAATTGTGCCGTCACAGAAGCTGTTAGCACTGACAAGCTTGGAAAGATTAGAGATGTTGCGAAAGACCCAATCTGAAGCCTTCTTGAAGCGCGATCCGCAGCCAAATTGTGCGGCCGCAGAAGCTGAAGTGCAGCCGCAAAAGTTATTGCATGGCCGCATAATCCCTTCTACTTCAAGAGAAACAGAAGAAAGTGTGGTCCGCAGCCAAATTATGCGGCCGCAGAACTTCCCGCAGAGCATTTTTGTCAACAAATTTTAGAGTACTTTATAAATAGATGAGAAACACTTTTTTAGGGCAACTTTTATGTTGTAGCAGCTGGTAGTGGTTAGAGTTAACTCTTTTGGGAAATTGGTAACTAAAATTAGAGAAGACCCATTACTTTTGCCTTCTAATTTTAGTTTTATGTCTTTAATTACTCCTTCTTTTCAATTTTCCATGCATATGAGTATAAGTAGCTAGATTTTATCTAGGTTGTGATCCAACCCTAGTGTGCAGAATTTACGGGTATTTAAATATTAATGCTTGTTATTGATTGAGTGTATGTTATTTAGACTTGTTTTCACTTTATATCTAGAATTAGTGGTTGCAAACATTGATTCATGCCTATTTGACTTAGTTCTTACTCTAGAAAGAGGAACCTAGTCTAGGAAAACTTGGCTAACAAGAAATTGAACTAGTTAAAGTTTTGATTAGTTTGATTAAAGAATTTGAACTAGAGATAGAGATAATCCCACTTGGACTCATATAAATTTTTTAGATTTCTACCTATTTGGTCTTGGGAAAGAAAATTTGGGCATAATCACTCTTTAACTGAGAGCTATTGAGTGGGTACTTGAGAATTGAGAGTCACAACACACCCCGATCTACCAAACAAGCATAGATTTAATCTACCCATTAGCTTTACACCTAGGTGAATGTTACACCCCTAGGCTTTTCCTTTATTTCATATAAACACCAAAACTATTTCATTCACTAGTTGTTTACTAGTTAGTTTAATTGTGCGGACCACACAAGTGACATAGAGCATTGCTACCAAGGTGAAGGAGTGTGGATCGAACTTGGAATTGTGCGGCCGCACTCAACCTTTTCCCTGTCAAAAAGTCAATGTATAAATAGAATTTTTTCCTTCATTTTAGACTTTTCACCCACCATAGAGTCACTGTTGCTCTACAAGCTTTACTGAGAGATTTTCATTGTCAACCACACACACCTACCTGTGCTCACACATCTAGTGCACTCACTTGTTATGCTTCACTTCATGTTAATCATTTGTGTTAGTTTAATTTTTGAAATTTTAGTTTCTTGCAAGGCCATATGTTATTATAGTTCATCCATATATCCATGTGGGGTAGATATGTTGTGGGTAATCATTAGTACATGCTAAAATGGGTTGGTTTAGTTAGATTTGGTGTGTATATCCAGTTTCCATACTGATTTGTACAAGTAATTGAAAAATCAAAGTGAAAAATACTGCCTGCCCGTTAAAGTTTGAAATTTGCGGCCGCACTTGAATTTATGTGGTCTGCAGTTTCGTTGTTCTGGGAAACTGGTGAAGGCAAATGCTTCTGCGGCCGCACAATAATTGTGCGGATCACAAATTCTTAGAATTGCTGACTTAGGTCCGCACTGTTTATCAGAGACTTGTCTATTGAGAAAGCAGATGTGCAGACCACACTTCATCTGCGGATGCACTTTGCCATCACACTGTCTTCAAAGAAGTGGTAACTGATCCTCTAAAATTTCGTGTCAGAAGCGTGCACTCCTATTCCGCAGCCACACATCAGAAAATGTGGACCGCAGATCCCATAGTGAACAAGCATGTTAGCCTGTTAAAACCATATTGTGTCCACAATGTTGTTCCATACTTACATAAGTCCTAGCTGTGTTAAATGATGGCGTGCAACTAACAATCCTCTTTTTTTGATACATACAATGGTTTGATCACGAGGAATTGATGAAAATGCCAAGGGTAGAGGATACTCTTCTAAGGGTCGAGGTAGAGATGCTTTACCCCTCAGTGTGCACAAAAATATTCGAAAAAAGACCACAGTAGGTGGAGGACGGGGTGCAGAACCCTCGAAGTCTAGTTCTTATGCCCCGTTTAAGGAGGCTTCTGAGGGCTACTCCGTGTCTATTATGGAGGAGCAGGAAACTGCACAGTCCGAGCCAGAAGGGAGATCTGAGCCCCTGGATATGGCTTCATCATCTCACAACACTTCCAAGGGTTCGAAAAGTTCTAGGTAGGCTTCCAAGCAAGCTTCTCTAGAGTCCAGTGCGCAGGATGTTCAGGATATTCTAGATGATGGAAAAAGGGGAGAAGTTACATTTTACTGGGGTTTATCAGACAAAGAAAAAGGAAGCATTGGGAAGACAGATTGTGAGTTTGGTTGTTTTCACTCTCTTTAGGATATGGCAGCCAATGAGATAATTAACACACGAGAGGCAGTTTTTGTTGAGTGATCTTGATATATACAACCCTATAGTGTTTGAGCAGTTCAGATCGAGAAAGGGATGGATGTTTACTTAGAAGGTTGTAGATGCCGAGGAACACCTTGTCCACGAGTTCTATGCCAACATTTCACACATTTACAAGGGGAAAAAGGTGACCAAAGTACGCAACCTTAAGGTGAAGTTTGATTAGCACACGCTGAATGCGTACTTGGGTTTTGAGGACTTGTAGCCAAAGGAATACCTAGAGAGGTTGGCCTTGAAAGAAGACACCCGACCGTGGCTTGCTGAGATCTTAGCACAGGGACCATCCACCATGGATCCCTGTTGGGGTACCCATTTAGCGGGGTACATTGAGCTTTGAGGCAAAAGGTTGGCGGACATTTGTGTGTAGCAGTCTTGACCCGTGCCAGAATGAGAACAATTTTCCTTTTCCACATGCAATTCTAGTGGCTTATATCATGGGCGGGTACCCGATCAATGTGGCTGCCCTAATACCGGCCAACATCTCATTGGTAGCGTAGTAGACTAACACGACTTACCCCTACCCCAACACTATCACTTAGTATCTCACTGATGCAAAGGTATATCGAAAGCCATTTGATACAAAGGTAAAGCCAAAGAAGCCCTTTGAGTGGTACTCGCTACAGAATCCGACCAACCCGAAGAAGAGTGCTTAGCCTTCTACTACTACAGGCCATTCAGATGAGCCGATGGTGGTAGTTTTTAACACAACTGATATTCCATCTAGATCAGCTGAGAACTTTACTAGTGTAGCAGCTATGTCTCCACCACCATCTTGAGCTTCGTCCACAACTCCTCCCACAACTCCTAGTGCAGTCCCTACTCCGATTATGAGGTCTCTGCCCATGTTTACATGCCTCTTTCTGCTTTGCGAGTCTCCTAAACATTGGTGAGTCTCAACAACTGGATGAAGATAGCTACCTTAAAGCTGTCTGCGATATCCAGTACAATTGCAGGGCGGTCATCCACACTGGCACCACAAGATTCTACTAAGCTTCATGAGAAGCTGCGCAAGATTCTGGACAACCAGAAGTTGATCATGGACACTCTGCTACAACATGGTTCAGTTATTGAGGACTTTACCAAAGAAGTGAAGAAGATGAGAAAGTCCTAAGCCAGTAAAAAGTCAGTGGATAAGATTGGGAAAGAGTTGACCCGACTAGCTATAGCTGGGGCTTTACCATTAGATATGATGCTTGACCCAGACCAGTTCACCCCAGATTCATTTGCACAGGTCTTACCAGCTGGCCAGGTTGAGGAGCCATGCCTTGCTGTTGATGCAGTGCATGTGATGTTTGCCACTGCAACCACACCCAGATATGATGATGATGATTTACTGTTGGCTGAGCCAAATATATTTGATGCCACTAGGGACCTGATATGTGAAAGGATGCTTAGGGAGTTTCTCCGCCCTCTCTCCTTTTCACCCTTATTTGTTAAGCATCGGGGACAATGCTTAATTTTATTTGGGGGGGGGGGGGGGGTTTATTTGACACATTTGGATACATTTGGATTGTAATAATTGGATGATTTTATTTTTTATTTTAATTTTATCTATCCTTAGTTAGTTATTGCTTTCATTAGCTTCTTCAGGTGTTTACTTTGATTTTTGTTCTCGTTAGTAGCTTCTTTTATGCTAGTAATTTTCATGTTTTTCGTAGTAGTATAGATAATAAGCTTTTGGTTTTCTTAATACCACGGTTCTTTCCAAAGGTGGAATTTTGTGTGAATCGGGTGATCTTCTCGAGGATGGATGGGGTGACAATCTTCTTAAGGAAATGAGTCTATTTTTGCGTTTAGGTAATAATAGTAGTAGTAGTAATTGTCGTGCCCCTTTTTCTCTCGAAAGCGGGTTCTGACATGTGACAACTCTTTTAAGTGGGTATTAAAAGAGAATAGTCACCACCTAACGATTTTAAGGTGCGTTGGAGCACCTATTTTGCAAATAACTCTATTTTGACTAGTCTATAGCCCCAAATATCAGGTAAAGGCTCAAATTACCTCAAAGAAAATATTTTAGGCACTCTTCGAGGTCCACATCTGTGGGTCCCGTCCGAATTTTATACAATATGGGATTTTCAGAATATAACTGTCCTATGTGATCATATAAGCGAGGGAAGATAAGGAATTTAAAGGTTCTATTATGAACAAGTGTAAAAAAAATCGGACAACAATTAACTATACAGATAATCAGTACAAGCCTTTAGAGGTACAAGGTACAACTTAATTGTTCTAAATTCAACAACTATGAACATATAAAGGGGGGGGGGATCCTAATTTTTTTAGCCTAAATGATCACCCCGTGCAATATAAATAATATTTCGCAACTCCCTTAGGGTAGGGGTTGCTCGTATTATTCAGTAGGCACAAACTATCATCTCCTGATACCCAATTACTATATTAAAGTTGTTTAACTAAAATCACTCTAATTCAATTCTAGGTCGCGTCTTATACGTGCACTACCGTCCCATGCCTATGTCCATGAGGCTTTGGACCTACTATTTGGGTGGTTCTAGACTCTACTTAGGATGCTCAAAATGATAAAAAACTAGGCGTACATTCAAAACATATAGGACTTCACATAAAGACAATAAACGGTTCAAGTTAGCCTCCACACATAAACAATAATTGCACGTAGACATATTAGGCAATAGACAGTTTCAGACACATAGAGTCGTTAAGTCCTGTAGTGTCATGACCCAAATACCTAACCCGTCGTGATGGCTCCCATCGTGGAACTAGGCAAGCCGATGTTCTCAATATGCTTTCAATATATTATAGAAATGAGTAAGGCAATTAAATTAACCGGAGGTTTACATAGCAACGGGGTAAAACCCAAAACAAAAGTTGGGAATATAGCCCGACATCGGGGTGTCACTAAGTCATGAACATCTACTACAGTCTGGGCCAAATGCCAATACAAGAGAGAAAACGATAATAAGAAAGGAGAAGCAAGGACTGCGAACGCCGGCATCTAGCTCATAAGTTTCCGATAATCAGCTCGCGCACGAACTTAGTGAGCGCACCGTACACACTTGGATATGCACATGAAGTGCATGGTGTAGCATGAGTACAACCAACTAGGAAAGTAATAGAATTAAATAAGGAACTGAGAACTAGTGACGAGCTATGTAAATACAATTCATTTAAAGAGTGAACATGCTTTCAAATCCGGCGGTTTAAGTCAAATCAGTTCGAGCTCAAGTAAATAAGATATAAATCTTTCAGAAATTTCACAACAACAACATATAACAACTAAGTGCAACAATAATTAAAAGCAAGTATAGCCTCTCAAGGCAGCAGTCACTCAACTCATCTCAACAGCTCATACTCTCGGCTCTCAGCCCTCAACACACACTCTCAATAGGTACCTGCGCTCTATATTGTTGGGCGTGCAGCCCGATCCAATATTGTTGCGGCATGCAACCCGACTCATAATATATATATAGTCCGAAAGCTTGTTGCAGCGTGCAACCCGATCCATAATATATATATAGCCCGAAGGCTTGTTGCAACGTGTAGCCCGATCCATAGTATATATATAGCCCGAAGGCTTGTTGTGACATGCAACCCGATCCATATACATAAATATAGCCATAAGGCTTATTGCAGCGTGCAACCCAATCCATATACCTCACATAGCTCACAACTTGGCACTAAAGCCCTATATCAGTCACTAACCTCTTCAGCCGCTCGGGCTCACATGATATCATAATAATCATCCCAAACAGAGATACAACAAGTATCAACAAGAAATGAGAGGGAATAGAGATATAACACACAAGTAAGATTGTGAGTGTGTACAAGACATTAACTAGCAATCAATTCAACCAGTACATGATTGCTGCGGGTCCCAACAGTGATATCATATGGCCTAAGCGTGGTTTTTATCATGAAAGGCAGTCAATTATTCAGACAAGGAAAAACAGGTAATAACAATGAGATATTCGACTTTAAAGTCTCACGGGACGGACCAAGTCTCAATCCCTCGCGGTTCATGCTCACATGCCCGTAACCTAGCAGGTGCGTCACCTCAAAATATTCACATCATACCAATGCTCGAGGTTTCATACCCTCAAAACCAGATTTAAGACTGTTAGTTACCTCAACCGCGCAGAAATCCTACTCCGAAATGCCATTGCCTCTTCAATTAGCCTCCAAATGTCCCGAATCTAGCCATAAATAGTACGAGATAATTAATATAGGCTAAAAGGATCAATTCCACAAGAAAAGTAGTACAATATATAGCCCAAAATCAGAAATCGGCTCCACTTGTCCCCCCAGGCCCAGCCTCGAAACTTGACAAAAGTCACAAATCCCGAAAGCCCATTCACTCACGAGTCTAACCATACCAAATTTACTCAAATCCTATAACAAAATCCCATTCAAAACCTCAAAAATCCATCTCAAGAATACTTCCTCTTTTTCGCCAAATTTTCACCCCAAATCACAAATTAGATGATGAAATTAAAGACATAATCATGGGATTTAGCCAAAACCATGTAAGAATCACTTACCCCAATGTTTTTCCTTAAAAAATATCTCAAGAATCGCCTTTCCCCAAGATTCAATTCGTCAAAAATGAAAAATGGGATGAAGTCCCCTTATTTTATAACTTAAAGTTTCTGTCCAGGCTGCCCTCGGCCCTGCCCTCTCGATTCTGCTCCCGATTTCGATCATGGCCTCTATCATGGCCTTGATCATGACCTCGATCATGACCTCGATTTTGACAGATGAAGGAAAGCAGAAGAATCACACCATCAGATATCAACCATCAACCAAAGTCCAAAAATGATCCGTTAACCACCCGAAACTCTCCTGAGGCCCTCGGGACCTCAAAACACATACCAGCAAGTCCTAAAACATCATATGAACTTAGTCAAATTCTCAAATCACCTTAAACAACATCAAAATCACGAATTACCCACGGATTCAAGCCTAATGAACTTCGAAATTTCCAAATTCTACAAACGACGCCGAAACCTACCAAACGACGTCCGATTGACCTCAAATTTTACACACAAGTCAAAAATGACACCACGAACCTAATCACACTTCCAGAAATCCAATCCGACCTTGATATCAAATTTTCCACTGCCGGTCGAAATCGCTAAAATTTTAACTTTCGCCAATTCAAGCCTAATTCTACTACGGACCTTCAAATCACATTCTGGACGTGCTTCTAAGTCCAAAATCACCTTACGGAGCTAATAGAACCATCAAAATTCAAATCCGAGGTCGTTTATACACACATCCTATCGACTTTTCCAACTTAAGTTTCCAATTAAGAGACTAAGTGTCTCAACTCACTCCGAAACCATTCCGGACCCGAACCCACTAACCCGGCAAGACATAATATATTTGTAAAGCACAAAAGAAGAAGACATGGGGAAAAAGGGGCTATAACTCTCGTAACGACCGACTGAGTCGTTACGTCATCCCCCTTTTAAAGAAATGTTCGTCCTCGAAAGGGTTTAGAAACATACCTGGAGTCTGAAAATAGATGTGGATATCTTCTCCACATCTCCTGCTCGGTCTCCCAAGTGGCCTCCGCCACAGGCTGACCTCTCTACTGAACCTTCAATGAAGCTATATCCTTTGACCTCAACTTCCAAACATGCCGCTCCAAAATGGCCACCAGCTCCTCATCATAAGTCATATCACCATCCAAATAAACTGAAATCCAAAACATAGGACGGATCACCGATATAGTTTCGGAGCATAGAAACATGAAATATTGGATGCATACTCGACAAGCTAGGTGGCAAGGAAAGATTGTAAGCCATCTCCTCGATCCTCTGAAATACCTCAAAAGGACCAATGAACCGAGGGCTCAACTTGCCCCTCTTCCCAAACCTCATAACACCCTTCGTGGGTGATACCTTCGGCAGAACCTTCTCCCTGACCATGAAAGACACATCACAGACCTTCTTGTCAGCATAACTCTTTTGCCTAGACTGCGCCGTGCGAAGCCACTCTTGAATCAATTTTACCTTGTTTAATGCATCCTAGAACAAGTCTGTACCCAAGAGCCTAGCCTCTCCCGACTCTAACCATACCACCGGAGATCTACACCGCCTCCCATATAAAGCCTCGTACGGATCCATCTGAATGCTCAATTGGTAACTGTTGTTATATGCAAACTCTGTAAGTAGCAGAAACTGGTCCCATGAATCCCCAAAATCAATGACACAAGCACCTAACATGTCCTCCAATATCTGGATAGTGCGCTCGGACTGTCCGTCCATCTGAGGGTGAAAGGCTGTGCTCAACTCAACCTGAGTACCCAATTCTTGCTACACGGCCCTCCAAAACTGCGATGTAAACTGTGTGCCTCTATCTGAAATGATGGAAACTAGGACACCATGAAGGCAAACAATATCTCGGATGCAAATCTCAGTCAATCGATTTGAAGAATAAGTAGTACCAACTGGAATAAAGTGCACGGACTTGGTCAGCTGATCCACAATCACCCATATAGCATCGAACTTCCTCGAAGCCCGTGGGAGCCCAACTACGAAATCCATGGTGATCCGGTCCCGCTTCCACTCTAGGATCTCTAACCTCTTAAGCAAGAAACTCGGTCTCTGATGCTCATACTTAACCTGCTGACAGTTGAGCCACAGAGCCACAAACCCAACTATATATTTCTTTATTCTCCTCCACCAATAGTGCTGCCTCAGGTCCTGGTATATCTTCGAGGCACCTGGATGGATGGAATACCGCGAGCTGTGGGCCTTCTCAAGAATCAACTCCCGCGGCCCATCTACATTGGGCACACATATCCGACCCTGCATCTTCAACACCCCATCATCACCAATAGTCACATCTCTAGCATCACCGTGCTGGACCCTATCCTTGAGGACAAGAAAATGAGGGTCATCATACTGGAGCTCTCTGATGCGATCAAATAAGAAAGATCGAGAAACCACACAAGCTAGAACCCGAATGGGCTCCGAAATATACAATCTCATGAACTGGTTAGACAAATCCTGGACATCAACTGCAAGAGGTCTCTCCCTAACAGGAACGAATGGAAGACTTCCCATACTCATTGCCTTCCTACTCAAGGCATCGTCCACCATATTGGCCTTTCCTGGGTGATACATAATAGTGATATCATAGTCCTTAAGAAGATCCAACCACCTACGCTGACGCAAGTTAAGATCCTTTTGCTTGAACATATGCTGCAATCTCCGGTGATCAGTGTAGATCTCACAATGAACCCCATATAAATAGTGTCGCCAAATATTCAAGGCATGAACAATAGCTTCTAACTCAAGATCATGGAAAAAATAGTTTTTCTCATGGGTCTTCAACTGGCGTGAGGCATAAGCAATCACTCTACCCTCCTGAATCAGAACACATCCAATACCTATCCGCGAGGCATCACAATACACTATGTAAGAACCAGAAGTTGATGGAAGAATTAGAACTGAAGCCGTGGTCAAAGAGGTCTTGAGCTTCTGAAAGCTCTCCTCGCACTCATCTGACCACCTGAATGGAGCACCAATTTGGATCAATTTGGTCAAGGGTGATGCAATATATGAGAAACCCTCCACAAAACGATGGTAATAGCCCGCCAAACCAAGAAAGCTCCTAATCTCCGTGGCTGAGGATGGTTTGGGCCAACTCTGCACTGCCTCTATCTTCTTCGGATCCACCTGAATACCCTCACTAGACACCACGTGCCCCAAGAACGCAACTGAACTGAGCCAAAACTCACACTTGGAGAACTTCGCATAAAGCTTCTCCTCCCTCAATCTCTACAACACAACACTCAAATGCTGGGCATGCTCCTCTTGGCTATGAGAGTACACCAGGATGTCATCAATGAATACAATGACGAACGAGTCCAAATAAGGTTGAAACACACTGTTCATCAAATGCATGAACGCTGCTAGGGCATTGGTCAGCCTAAAAGACATCACAAGGAACTCATAATGGACATATTGGGTCCTGAAAGCTGTCTTAAGAATATTTGAATCCCGAATCTTTAGCTGGTGATACCCTAACCTCAAATCAATCTTGGAGAACACCCTCGCTCCCTGAAGCTGGTCAATTAGATCATCAATACGTGGCAAATGATATTTGTTCTTGACTGTGACCTTGTTCAACTGCCTGTAATCAACGCACATCCTCATAGAACCATCCTTCTTCTTTACAAATAGAACCGGTGCACCCCAAGGTGACACGCTAGGCCGAATAAACCCCTTAGCAAGGACTTCTTAAAGCTGTTCCTTTAGCTTCTTCAACTCCGTTGGTTCATACGATACAGTGGAATAGAATGGGTTGAGTGCCCGACACCAAATCAATACTGAAGTCAATATACCTATCAGGTGGCATGCCCGGCAAGTCTGCAGGTAACACATCCGGAAAACCACGCACTACCAAAACAGAATCAATGGAAAAAGACTCTACACTAACATCCCTCACGAATGCCATATAGGATAGACAACCCTTCTCAAACATCCGCTGAGCCTTCAAGTATGAAATCACTGTACTGGGTATATAGTTTATAGAACCTCTCCACTCAAACCTCGGAAACCCCGACATCACCAATGTCACGGTCTTAGCGTGACAATCTAGAACAACATGACATGGAGACAACCAATGCCCAATATCATATCAAAATCGACCATACCGAGCAACAAAAGATCCACTCTGGTCTCTAGACTCCCAATAGTCACCACACATGACCGATATACATGGTCCACAATAATAGTATCGCCTACAGGAGTAGATACATGAACATATGAAACTAAAGACTCACGGGGCATATCCAAAAAATGAGCGAAATACGAGGAAACATATGAATAAGTGGAATCAGGGTCAAATTAAACAGAGGAATCTTTGTGGAAAACTGAGACAATACCTTGTAATCACAGCATTTGAAGCAACGACATTTAGTCTGGAGGGTAGGGCATAGAAACGGGCCTGACCACCCCTTAAATTGCCTTACCCTCTCGAGCGACCCCTAGCTGACTGGGCTCCACCCCAGGGTGGCTGAGCGGGTGGGGGGGGGAGATGATGTTGATGACGTAGACTGGTTCCTCTATGGAGCAGGACCTCCCACTATACGGGGACACTCTCTCCTCATGTGACCAAACTCCCCACACTCATAACAATTCCCCGGTGTTGGTGTTGGGGACTGAAGGGAGACCCGAGCACCGGGATAACTGGCAGAAGGACCTGGCATAGACGAACCCTGACCCGATAGAGAACGGGACGAACTCTACACTGGAAGGGCACCGAGAGATTAACGACCCTGCTGATAACTGTGAGAACCATGGCCAGACTTTGCACCATAGTGAACTGGGTGAGCCATCTGAACATGTCAGAAAGGATGACCTCTACCGTGCTGGAATTGACCCCTAGAAGGAGCACTGTTAAATCCACCCTGTCCACGAGGCCTCTTGGCCTCCCTCTCAACCCTCTTATGAATGCGAACCATCTCAATATTACGAGCAATGTTGATAACCTCATCAAAAGTATCACCAGACACACTCTATCTGGTTATAAGCAATCGCAGCTGATAAGTGAGGCCATCTATAAACCTCCTAATCCTATCCCTGTCTGTGGGAACCAACCGGATAGCATGATGGGCCAACTCTGTGAATTGCATCTCATACTGCGTCACAGACATATCACCATGATGAAGCTACTCAAACTGTCTGTGAAGATCCTCTCGACGGGAATGAAGCACGAACTTCTCTTGAAAGATAACAGACAACTGTTGGTAGGTAAGGGTGCTGCGCCGACTTGCCTACACCTCTCATAAGCCTCCCACCAACTGAATGCAGCCCCGGAGAACTAAAAATTAGTGAATGAGACCCCATTGGTCTCTAGAATACCTGCTGTACGGAGTATCCTCTAACACCTGTGCATTCTCTCCCTCTAAATCACTGAAAGATGGATGCTAGAGTCTCCCAAACCTATCCAATCTATGTTACTCATCCTCAGGCATAGTAGGAAACACATAGTCCTGAGCAGCTTCAACCGGCTGGCTAGTGGTGCCCCTGGTGTCTAGAGTCCTTGTACTACCTGCTCATGTGTGCGTGCGGCGGGAGTCTGAGTGCCTCCCCCGGCCTGAGAAGTGGCTGCGGCCGTCGAAACAAAGACTGCCTGAACAAGGTTGGTGCACACGGTGGTGCCTGAGCCGGTCCCGCTGGTGCATCCATCACTGGGATCTGGTCTTGATCTAGGGCAACAGGTGGATCTGCAGGTACTGCCCTAGCTGCTGTGCGGGCTACAACTCTGCCCCTACCCCGACCTCTATCGCGACCTTAACCTCTCACGACCCTGGCTGGTGGTACTGGTGGCTGTCCATCCTGCCCAGTAGTACGAGTCCTCACCATATGTGAAAGAATGAAACAAAAAATGTTTTGTTACCAGAATCAATATATCTTCACGACAAGAATTCAAGAATGTGGAGTTTTGCTAAGGGTTCTACAGCCTCTCGAAGATAAGTACATACGGATCCGTACCGATCCTCAAGACTCTACTAAACCTGCTTATGAATCGTGATACCTATGTAACCTAGGATCTGATACCAACTTTTCACGACCCAATACCTAACCCGTCGTGATGGTGCCTATTGTGGAACTAGGTAAGTGACGTTCTCAATATGCGTTCAATATATGACAGAAATGAGTAAGGCAATTAAATTAGCGGGAGGTTTACATAACAACGGGGTAAAACCCAGAACACAAGTGCGGAATAATAGCCCGACATCGGGGTGTCACTAAGTCATGAGCATCTAACAACCAATCTAGAAATAAAGTCTAATACAATCTGGCTCAAATGCCAATACAAGAGAGAAAAAGATAATAAGAAAGGAGAAACAAGGACTACGGACGCCGACAACTACCTCCTAAGTCTCCGATAATCAACTCGGGCACGACCTCAGCGACCGCTAGAACCATACACACATGGATCTGCACATGAAGTGCAAGGTGTAGCATGAGTACAACCAACTCAAAAACTAACAAAATTAAATAAGGAACTGAGAAGCAGTGACGAGCTATGTAAATACAGTTCATTTCAAAAATTTTCAGTAAATAGTGAACATGCTTTCAAATCCGACGGTTAAAGTCAAATCAGTTCGAACTCAAGTAAACCGGATATAAATGTTCCAGAAATTTCACAACAACAACAGATAACAACTATGTGCAGCAATAATTAAAAGCAAGTACAACCTCTCAAGGCAGCAGTCACTCAACTCATCTCAATAGCTCATACTCTCGGCTCTCAGCCCTCAACACACACTCTCAATAGGTACCTGCACTCACTGGGGGTGTGCAGGCTCCGAAGGGGCTCCTTCAGCCTAAGCGCTATATTGCTGCGGTGTGCAGTCCGATCCAATATTGTTGCGGCGTGCAACTCGATCCATAATATATATATATATATATATATATATCCCGAAGGCTTGTTGTGGCGTGCAACCCAATCCATAATATATATATATAGCCCGAAGGTTTGTACCAGCGTTCAACCCGATCCATATACATAAATATAGCCATAAGGCTTGTTGCGGCGTGCAACCCGATCCATATACCTCACATAGCTCACAGCTCGACACTCAAGCCCTATCTCAGTCACTAATCTCTCCAGACGCTCGGGCTCATTGAATATCATAATAATCAGCCCAAATAGAGAATACAACAAGTATCAACAAGAAATGAGAGGGAAAAGAGATATAACACACAAGTAAGACTGTGACTGAGTACAAGACAACAATAAGCAGTCAATTCAACAAGTACACAGCCACTGCGGGTCCCAACAATGATATCATATGGCCTAAGCATGGTTTCTAACATGAAAGGCAGTCAATTGTTCAAAGACAAGGAAAAACATGTAATAACAATAGGCTATTCGACTTTAGAGTCTCACGGGACGGACCAAGTCTCAATCCCTCGCGGTGCACGCTCACACACCCATATCCTAGAATGTACATCACCTCCAAATATTCACATCATACCAATGCTCGGGGTTTCATACCCTCAAAACCAGATTTAAGACTGTTACTTACCTCAACTGCGTAGAAATCCTACTCCAAAATGCCCTTGCCTCTTGAATCAGCCTCCAAATTTCCCGAATCTAGCCACAAATAGTACGAGATAATCAATATAGTCTAAAAGGATCAATTCCACAAGAAAAGTAGTACAATATAGCCCAAAATCTGAAATCGGCTCAACCCGGCCCACGTCTCAAAACCCGACGAAAGTCACAAAACCCGAAATCCCATTCACTCACGAGTCTAACCATACTAAATTTACTCAAATCCTATAACAAAATCCCATTCAAAACCTCAAAAACCCATCTCAAGAACACTTCCTCTTTTCCCCTAATTTTTCACCCAAACCACAAATTAGATGATGAAATTAAAGACATAATCATGGGATTTAGCCAAAACCAAGTAAGAATTACCTACCCCAATGTTTTTCCTTGGAAAATCTCTCAAGAATCGCCTTTCCCTAAGCTCCAATTCGTCAAAAATGAAAAATGGGATGAAGTCCCCTTATTTTATAACTTAAAGTTTCTGTCCAGGCTGCCCTCAGTCCTGCGCTCAATTCGGCCCTCTCAATTCTCCCCTCGATCATGGCCTTGATCATGACCTCGATCATGACCTCGATTTTGACAGATGAAGGAAACTAGAAGAATCACACTAGCAGATATCAACCATCAACCAAAGTCCAAAAATGATTCGTTAACTATCCGAAACTCTCCCGAGGCCCTCGGGACCTCAAACAATCATACCGCCAAGTCCCAAAACATCATACGAACTTAGCAGAATCCTCAAATAGCCTCAAACAACATCAAAAGTACAAATTACCCAGGGATTCAAGCTTAATGAACTTCAAAATTTCCAAATTCTACAAACAACACCGAAACATACCAAACCACGACCGATTGACCTAAAATTTTACAAAAAAGTCAAAAATGACACCAGGAACCTACTCCAACTTCAAAAAATCCAATATTATCGCCAAAATTCCAACTTTTGCCAAATCAATCCTAATTCTACTACAGACCTCCAAATCAGATTCTGAACGCGCTCCTAAGTCCAAAATTACCTAATGGAGCCAACGGGACCATCAAAATTCAAATCCGAGGTCGTTTACACACAAGTCAATATCCGGTCGACTTTTCCAACTTAAGCTTCCAATTAAGAGACTAAGTGTCTCAATTCACTCCGAAACCACTCCAGACCCGAACCAACCAACCTGACAAGACATAATACAACTGTAAAGCAGAAGCAGACATGGGGGAAATAGGGATATAACTTAACGACCGGCCAGATCATTATATATAAGCATGGTTTCTATATGATTCTGCTTTCCAATATTTTTTACGGGCAGTACTGCAACTTTAGACTAACAGATTGGCAGATTAAAGGTATTACAACCCTATAGGCATGGCATCTAAATTGTTCGCTCAATAAGGCAGTAAGACTGTTCGAAAGCTCAGAGTTAACAACGTTGATTTTATAAACATGCTTCTTAGGTGAGTGGTAGTATCCTATTCGCAGGATTTCTAATAGTTGGTAATTGGACTTGATTTTATAATACTTTATCCCTATATTCATGTCATATTGGTGGGGAAATATAATGAAATCAACAAAACTAGTTGATCAATTGATTAAAATCCTATAGTCATAATATCTAGATAAGCATTAGTGAAGGCATGTATTATTGCATCATATAGGCATATTGTCTAATAATTAAGCAAGGTGTTTGATCCATATAGACATGCTATCTAAGAGAGCACAGTAGTAGACATGAAAACATGTATAGTAATTACTTAAACTAACATGCTTTATATAGTGTACAAGTATTAGACAAGTTAAGTGAAGTGTGTGATTCCTATAGGCATGATTTCTATTAGTGTGTAGATTCAAAGCACGTCCATTAAAGATCACACAAGGAATTAAATTGTATGGACATGTTTTCTACTCGTTCATGCAAGAATTAGAATACCCTAGTCCCATTTTCACTAATTTCCCCATCATTCAGTTTTACAGGCTATTGAAGATCATTTAAATAATTACAGGCCCAAATACAAATATAGAATAACCCACTAATACATATGGGCCTTCACATAGGCTTAGGACTTGGCCCAAACTCTAGGTGCAGACAATATACTTCAAACCCCGAATACCAAAGGCATGCCCAACATATCAGTCCCAAACGATTCTAGTAATTAATCTAATGGATTCCCAATTCAACCATACATGTAACAAAACTATTCATGGAATAAATTCAGCACTTAGTTTTTTTTTCACAACTGAAAAAGCTGTTGTTTCAGCCAATAGATAGGCCATGCTAAGTTGAAAGGCATCAAAGACAAATACATGCAAGTAACTCCAGAAAAAAAGGATTAACAGTGATAAGATAGGATATCATAAACTAATAAACCAATAAAAATAGTGTTTCAAAATAGAAAGAACTCAAATAACTTCACATGACAGCCTAGTAGAATCATAAACAAGAAGAAGGTGGAGTACAATCTTCATATGAGGATTCTAACATGAAAGACTTGCATAATAATCATACTAGTAGCATAATTTGGCAATACTTAGTCCTTAAAGTCATATCTATCAGTAATTCCAACCATAACACATAGACAAGATCACATGAAATATCCCAAGTTCGCAGGCAAGTTCATGCTTATATTTTCAGAAACAACGTTAAATGACATGATTGACCATCATATGCTATTGAATTATTCCAACAAGAGTTTCAAGAGTCAAATCATACTCCAGAATTAACCTAAAGGACTTTATCCAATTAACATGAGAATCTAGCAAAGTCATAGAGAGGAAGAGGTGGATGGCAGTTTTCACACGAAGGTTTGAACATGAGAGCCTAACGAGCATGTGGTCACAAACATCATATATTCTTTGTAATTTTTTTGTGTTTTGATGCCTTTCTATCTCTGATTGAACCTAAAAATATTGCTGAGGCTTTGCAGGATGCAGACTGGTAAATGCAATGCAAGATGAACTCAACCAATTCGAAAGGAGTCAAGTTTGGCATCTGATACCAAGACCCCTGGATAGATTAGTAATTGTCACAAAGTGGGTCTTCAGAAACAAACTTGATGAAGATGCAATAGTGACAAGAAACAAGGCAAGATTGGTTGTACAAGGATACAGTCAGGAGGAAGGCATAGACTATGATGAGACTTTTGCTCCAGTGGCAAGATTGGAAGCAATAAGACTCCTCATAGCCTTTGATGCTTACATGGAATTCACTCTTCATCTGATGGACGTCAAAAGTTCCTTTCTTAATGGCTATCTCAAGGAAGAAGTGTTTGTCAAGCAACCTCTAGGGTTTGAGAACAAGGAGAATCCAGATCATGTACAAACTTGACAAAGCACTGTATAGAATCAAGCAAGCTCCCAGAGCATGGTATGAAAGATTATCAAAATTCCTGCTTGACATGACTACAAGAGAGGTAAAATTGACTGTACTTTATTCTTGAAGGAAAAAGGTAAAGATCTCTTGGCAGTTCAGATATATGTAGAAGACATAATCTTTGTAGCAACTACTGGGGAGTGAATTTGAAATGAGTATGATGGGTGAGATAAATTTCTTTGTAGGCTTACAAATTAAACAAAATTAAAATGGAACTATGTTCCATCAGCAAAAGTATGTTAAAGAGTTGCTTAAGAGGTTTAAAATGGAAGACTCTAAAGAAATTGATACTCCTATAGCAACAACTAAAAAGTTTGATATAGATGAACCTGGTTCATCTATTGATCAAAAGTTGTATAGGGGAATGATTGGTTCATTGTTGTATCTTACTGCTAGCAGACCTGAAATTTTTTTCAGCGTAGGACTTTGTGCAAGATTTCAGGCTAATCCAAAGGAATCCCACTTAACTGCTGTGAAGAGAATCTTGAGATACCTAAAAGGCACCACTGATCTCTGTCTTTGGTATCCAAAAGGTAGAAACTTCAATCTTGTGGGATATGCTGATGCTGACTATGTAGGTTTTCTAGCGGATAGAAAGAGCACCTCAGGTATGGTACATTTTCTGGGCTCATGTCTCGTGTATTGGGCCACTAAAAAGCAAAATTCTATGGCTCTATCTACTATTGAGGCTGAGTATGTGGCTGCAACCTCATGTTGTGCTCAACTACTGTGGATTAAACAACAATTGATAGATTTTGGAATCGATGTTGGATGCATCCCTATCTTTTGTGATAACACCAGTGCTATAAGTATGACAAAAAACCCCGTTCATCATAAACAGACAAAGCACATAGATGTTAGACATCATTTTTGAGGGATAATTATGAGAAAAGATTGATCTCTATTGAATTTTGTTCTACTAATAAACAGATTGCTGACATCTTTACAAAAGCACTAAGTAAAGAGAATTTTGAAAGGAACATGTTAGAATTAGGAATGATTAAGATCACCTAATTGAACCAGTTCAGAATGTACATGAAAATTTTTTTTTTGGCTAGAAATTCTGAAATTTGTGTTAATAATCAGATTAATTGTTACTCAGTATCATGCTGTAAGTAGCATACTCTTTTGCCATGTTTTGAGATGATTCACTGGTTACTAATGATGTTTTCTCTATTGTTGAAAATTGAGGCTTGATCAGGAGGATTCTGACATGATGAACCTGGTTCATCAGTGCTGGGAACAGGGAGGTCGGAGTGAAGCGAGGGGAACAGGGGAAGAAACTGCCAGTTTGTCTATCTCTGGTACTGAAACAATAGAAATAGAAGAGGGAGACAAGAAGTCAGGGGGAAGTGAATCAGGAGAAGCGGCTGAGGGGTTAGTAAATCTAGGGAAGTCTATAGATGAACCTAATTCATCTACTGAGGAAACCTTAGCAGATCTTTTGAAGAAGTTAGGTGAAAGTTATAAACAAAAAAAAGAAAAGAACTCCCAAGGTTCAGAATTCTGGAACAACTGGAGCAAGTAAGAAGAGGAAGGCCACTCCCTCTGCTGATTCTGAAAGTCCTATTCCAAGAGGAAGAACCACAAGAAGCGCACTAAGGCAGAGTGAGGAGGAGTTACAGAAAGCATTGGAAGAGAGTAAAAGAAAGAGGGCTGCAAAAGGAAAGGAGAAAGTTGATGAGCCTGTAGAGGCTGTTGAGATTGATGAGATGGAACTGGTCTATCAAGATGAACAAATGACAGGGGTTGAGATTCAGAATCCAAGACCAAAGAAAGCCAAGACTTCCTCCAAGAAGTCTGCACCTGTGTCTCTAGAACCCTCAACTGTAGCCAAGAGAACCAGGTCTACAATAAAACCTAAGAAAGTGCAAACTGTTGAAGATGATGTTTGGAGTGATGAGGATGAAACTGATTCGGATGGAGAGAAGGATAACCTGACAATATTTGGGAAGCGCACCATTCCGAAGGGGAGGTTATTGAAAGATTTGGAAGAAGCATGCATGTTCTTGTTGTTGGATAAGATGGAGGTGCAGGGCTGGAAGGACGTGGTCCTTCAGTTGGATGGACGTTTGGCCAGAAATGAGATAGCTGAATTCATGGAAAATGTTGCTATCAAGGATGGGAGACTCACTAGCCAAGTGAAAGGGATAGAAATCTCTTTTGATGCCAAAGAATTAGGAGAGATCCTTGGCATTCCATCTGAAGGTTATGATGACAACACCAGGCAAAAGTGGAAAAGCTTAGATGATATTCCAATTGCTCTGCAAATCACAAGAAAATTCCGCGACAATGCAGAGGAGTTTGAGCCTAAGGAAGTTTACAAGAGTGAGATGAAGGCCCCATAAAAGTGGTATTTGAGTTTATCAACAAGTGTGTACTGCCAAGACATGAGAGGAGGCACATTGCTAACTATATGGATTTAGTTCCGATGGAGTGGCTGGACAGTGGAAGGAAAATAAATTGGCCCTACTTCATCATTAAACTGTTGGACATAGTGATCATGGCTCCAAATCCCATTCCATTCCACATGGATTCATTCTTACCTCTATCCTTGGCTACTACAAGGTGCCTTTGAAGAAAGCAGAGATGTCTTCAACCAAGGATCACTTTGGCATTAATACTCTTCTGGCTTGTGACTATGTTGTCAATATCACTGTAAATGAACCTGGTTCATCCAGGAAGACACCTATGAATAGCAAAGTTAGAGCACTTGTGCATGAAAGTGGGGTGAAGGATGCTGAAATACTTCGACTGAATAACCGTCTAGCAGAGGTTGAATCTGAGAGGGATGCTCTCAGAACTGAGTTGATAAAGTGAAGGAGAAGAATGAGGGAATACTTAGGGATATTCTATCTGTTCTCCAAGCCAAAAACCCATCCTCCAGCCGTTCCCAGCCTTAGTAGTCCAGCCTGTCTTAGTACTTCAATGACCCAGATTAGGGATTTTTTTGTTTTGTTGCTCATTGTTTTAACTGTTTCTATTTCTGTCTGTGGATTGTGGATGAACAATGCCTTCTATCAATGAATTTTGATGTTTTTGCTCTAACTATTGTCTCTTTGTCTTTGATAGTTTGAATTATTAGTTCCTAGTGATGATTAATCCATGATTGCACTTGCAGTTGCCCTAGTGGCCATGAGTAATTCTTAAATATTTGAGACTTTCTAAAATTTGCAACTTTTCGATGATGCCAAAAGAGGGAAAAATGGTTATGTGCTTTTATGAACATGTGATATTTATAACCTAATGAACCTAGTTCTTTTATGATAAATGCTCAATACTCTAAATTTTTTTAATGTTGGATTAAGTTGGTTTACAGGCCTAAGCACATAGTTTGTCATCATCAAAAAGGGGGAATTTGTTGTCCCAAGAAATTGAATGGTTTTGAAGATTGACAAAGGAACTCAAAGATTAACCATGTCCATCACTGGAGACATATACACATCTAGACTTAAGGCACGTGAGGTGCACATGCAGGAGATAAACGAAATTTGGGAAATAAAGAGATATCTCCTGATCGAAAAGATTGCAAAATGATAAGGAGAAGGAATCCTTATTAAGTAAGAACAAAATCAAAAATAAGGAAGTATTCAAGGGGTTGATATTAACTAGAACTCTTTCACCAAGGAAGAGTAGCATTAGAACTCTAGTAAATCTCTCGTCTACTAATCCTATATATTGAAGATTGTTCTTATTGTACAGGGACGCACAAAAGCAGAAATTAAGCAAGAATTGAGAGAAAAATTAGCAAGGAAGTTTTGCAAGCAGTTCGTGTGAGATTTAAGTGTGCAACTCTGAAGCTACTTGAACCAGCTAGAAGAACCAGTTTCAACTGTTGTATTTTAGTCTAGTTTACTTATAGTAGATGATTTCAACTCGTACCTTTTTAGCTTTATCTAGAAGCGTCTGTAATAAGTACTGTGTGTTTCAAGTTATAGCTAACTCGAAGTTTGTCGCAAATAGCTAGAGGCTAGTTTTCTACAAAGGCATTAGAGGTAATCGGTAATCCTAGGTTTACAAAAGAGTTTTTGTAAATGTTGTTTGGCTCACTGATTTAGTAAAGAGTTTGGAAAAATCCTACTGGGAAGTAGGTCATGGTTTTTCACCTTTTGAGCCAGGTATTTTCCACGTAAAAATCTCTGTGTTCTTTAATTTCTGTATTTATTATTCCGCAAACAATAGAGGTTGGAATACATAGAAGAACCTGGTCCTTCTATAACTAGTGCATGCGAAAATAGGATATCACATAAATCACCTCCCCTCTTGTGTGATATTCACGTTTAGAACATCAATGCCTCTACAAACTCTGCTTGTAAAATGGTGGATTCAGAAGAGTAAAAATGAAATTCACAAGTTACTCATAGACACCATTCCAATCATTGTTTGTTGGAATATTTGGAAGAATATATGCAATGATAAATATGGCTCCAAAAACTCATCAATGACAAGGGTTGGTCTGATATTCCATGACCTTTTGGTTGGTCTAACCTCTTCTCAGTGGTTGAAAACCTGCAGTACCACACTAGCATTACCTCAGTGGCATGGATGAAACCTGAAACTGGTTTTGTTAAAGTTAACAGTGATGGTAGTGCCTTAAACAAACCTGGAAAGATTGGTGTTGGTGTCATCATCAGAGATTCAGACGGCCACTTCATACATGCTAAAGCCAGTCCTCTTGGTGAATGATCCAACAATCTTGCAGAAACTCAAGCAGCAGCCTTAGGTGTGCACTGGTGTCTAGCCAATGGCATCATCAAAATTCATCTAGAAGATGATTCTTGCTTATTCATTGGCTTAACCACACCTCAACTCCTCCTTGGAATCTAGACACTAAAGTGAAAAACCTCAAAGAACTATGCAGGGTGTGTGAAAAGTTCAAATGCTCCCATATGTACAGAGAGACAAACTTCCCTGCAGATTCACTGTCCAAAATCAGTCACAACCTCCCCACCATATCACAATACCACTGTCTAAATGAATTACCTGAACACATAAGAGGTCAAATTCATTTAGACAGAACTGACACCCCTTTTTTCAGACACAAACAAACCAAGAAAATCCAAACACCATCTCAGCATGATTCAACTTCCACTCATGATCATGGTTGACAGACACACATCTAGAGAAGTTGCCCCAATTATCCGACCAAATGCAATCATCACCATAACTGCCCCCTCCCACTTCATGCTTAAACATAGATCACCCCCAGTTTAACTCATGTCATATCCTCCTTACTTCATATAAAAAACTCCACATCACTAATATCATATCCCATACACAACCACCAGCCCAAAAACACACAGAGACTCTGCACTCTACAGATCCCCTCTCCAAATCACAACAGAAAACACACATTCACATGTCTACAAAACAAGACCAAACACACAACCCTACAAATCTCTACCCCCTTCCCCCATTCACCACCTACACAACAATCCCACCAAGCACCAAGATTATCACCAGTCATCACACCCTAGCAAAACCAAAAACCTGACCACTCTTTTCTCTAACACTGTCTTCTTTTTTGCAGGAAGTCTGATCATTTCATGGATTAACCATTTGATGTATCCCCAGTGTGTGGTATTAGAAGAAATTCTCAATCTACTGAGAGACACCAATGTCAAATAAGCCAATTAGAACACCAGAGAAGACAAGGAATACAGTACTATCTAGGAAGAAACAAGGAATCCCGGTTTTTCAATTGTATGTCATCAACAATTCAACACCTACTGCAACAACACCAATTGCACCATGTCAGCAACAACCCAATCACCAGTCACCGTTCTTTCACTACTGTAATTGCTCCAGAAGAAGACCTTCAGAAGCTACCAGTGACCTCTAACCTACAACCTTTCCTTCTGAACCAAATGCAACACACACATCCCATCCAAAATTCAATGAACCTCTCTCACACACACACACACACTCATTTCCTCCTCCAATTTTCCTCAGTACACACAAGAACCTGAAGGCAATCACCTAGAAACCCCACAAGAAAAAGAAATAAAGAAAATAGGGCAAAAAATCCCAATACCTGGTGCCAATAGCCCTTGCACTCAGTTCTGTCAACAAGTCACATTAGCAAATTTTCATGGCCCAATACTGCTCAACCCCACCTTACTTTCATCTTCTGTTCCCATCTCCTACAAGAACCTGGAAGTAGAATGTGATGTTTAGAAACAGGAGCTTTAAAGCTCCAATTTGGCTAACATGTTTGTTCAATTTTTCAGGTTCATTGAGTGTGTGGTATTAGCATCTCTGATTCTCATTCTACTGGAAGGGCATCAATTCACTCTAGTCGCTCAACAGGTTACTACACACATAAGAAAGCTAATCCTTAATAAATGGAGGAAGTATTTTATGGAAAGCACCTCCAAGATCCCTACATGGCATGAATATCAACAACTCCACAAGTGCTGACCCTTCTCTACACAACTCCAGCACTACCAAGAGGCTTCAACACAACTGTCATCACAACAACAACTAGCTCCCAATCTTCTAGCAATTTTACAGTAGTTTCTTCTACAATCTACTGCCACCAGTCCAAGCTTTCAACATGACAAACCTAGGGGCCCAGACCTAGTTCCTATGTCTTGTGTCTGAACCCATGCTTGCACTGATCTAGAGCACAGTACATCTCAACTAAGATCATCAGAATGTTAGTGTATTTCTTCCCCTCGATACCCTGCATTAAGGTCCTGGTGACCATGGCTAATAGAGTATGAATTCTTCCCCCTTGTATTGGAAAGATCAACAAGCCCAAGAAGAAGACTATGAAAATATAGACCCGACGATGCACCCGTTACATCCCGTACCTTAGCATTAGGATGTGCCGTAGTAAATCCACATAAGTTCGAAGGAATTACGTTTATTAGGAGGTTATAGAGGGTTTAAGACATTATTATTATGAGACCCTGTAAGTTTACAACCTTGATACCGTTAGATATTATATTAGTGTGGCATTTTCGTTTAAGTGGAATGCTTTAGTAAAAGTTTTATAAGTAAGATTTTGGATAGTTACTATTATTACTACTTTCGGATATGGTAAATTATATAGATTATATGAACAAAGCTTATAAATAAGATTTTCTTTATTGTAAAAAAAAATAAGTTATTTTCTCACAAAAGAAGGTTATGTTTTTACCATTTTTAGAATTAAGCGCACGAAAATTTGTACTCTTTATACGAGATCAGCAAAATTAAATGTTGAGAAAATATATGTATTTTTACATGGATATTTTAATGAAATAATGATGTATGTATTGATTTTATATGGTACCATGATTTATTATTTTAATATTGTAATAGTAGTACTTTAGGATGAGGACAAGACTATCTTTGAGGTTATAAGTGCTTATGATATTTATAACAAGTGATAAGTAATGTCGTGAAGGTGAGAGGGTAAACGAGTTGAAGAAAATGAGGTTGGTCGAAGTTTGATATTTGGAGATTGTCACGACCCGATTTCCCTTCTCAAGGCATCGTGACGACACCTAGTCTCTACGACTAGGTAAGCCTAATCGCGAAAAAACACATATTAAATAAAAGCAATAGAAATAAAGACGAAATAAGTGAGTCTACAATGAAAAACCTCGCCACTTGGCGCATACAAAATACAACTTTTCCCAAAATCCGGAACATCACTTTAGTCACAAGCTCTGTCTCAAAATAGCTCTATAAAACGAGAGGGAATTTACATGAAAAGGAAATCTATCTAAATCTGGAGTGGAAGGTGACTCGAAGGACTCTGCGGACGCGGCAGAATTACCTTTCAGTATCCTAAAGCTGCTGCTCGGACCCCTAGCCACAAAACTGAGCGCTGGTACCTGGATCTGCACACGAAAAACATGTGCAGGAAAGGGCATGAGTACACCACAAATTGGTACCCAGTAAGTGCCAAGCCTAACCCCAGTCGAGTAGTGACGAGGTCAGGTTAAAGCTCTACTGGATTTTTATTTTAAAACAGTATAAAAATAATGTGAACAGAGAGGTATAACAAGCTGAAGCAAATCAGTAGAAACAATGAGCAAAAAGGAAATAATAACAGGGAGCCCTCGGCTCAGCACATCATATATCACTGTAATAAGTATGCAATGTAGTACATGGGGAAGCTCCCGGAATCTCGTCCGAAGTATCAATTTAAATATGCAATGCAGTACAGGGGAAAGCTCCCGAAAATCTCGTCCATAGTCCCAATTTAAATATGCTATGCAGTATGGGGGGGGGAGGGGAGGGGAGGAATCTCCTGGAATCTCGTCCGTAGTCCCAATTTAAATATGTAATGCAGTACAGGGGGAAAGCTTCCAAAATCTCGTCCGTAGTCCCAATTTAAATATGCAATGCAGTACAAATACATGATACAATTTTTATTTAAAACAGTTCAGGAAAAGTCACATGCAAAATATGGATAAACTACCTAAGCATGGTACATATAGTAATAACTAGGGAAAAATTCAAGTAAAACAGGTAGGCATGCTATTTCCTAATCTAAACTACATAGTAAAACCTTTTTAATAAAACCAGAGTTTTCCAAATCCTTATTTTTGAAAATTAGTAAAACATAATTATTCTCCCCTATTGCTCCTTGTTGCGGCGCGTAACCCACTCCCACATATCCACCCTTATTTCTCCTCCCTATATATATATCACCCTTATTTCTCCTGTTGCGGTGTGCAACCCGATCCCACCTGTCCACCCTTATCACTCCTTGTTGCGGCGAGCAACCCGTTCCCACCAGACATATTATATCAGTTTATTTACGAAAACTTTCAGAATTCAGACCAACCTTTCACAACATTTTTGTATCAACAATTGTAAACAGAAACTGTAAAACTCATAAATTTCATCAATTATCATTTCACAACGAAACCAATCGAAAATTGTATACATATCGTAACACTGACAACCAACTCAATCCTTATGTAACATAACAAAACCAAGAGAAAATCCAACACTTCTAAAATACTTGAAACAATACTTAACAATAAGTTAATGAATCCAAATCGACATATAAGCATCAATGGTCATGAAACTATTAAGCCTAGAAGCAAATAATTGGAAACGAGGAAAGAGATCATGTTAAGCAGATAATTTGGGGGTGCATAGATACTCGTCACCTCACCTATACACCACACACATGTAATTTCACATAACAATTAAGTTGGGGATTCCGATTCCCTCAAGTCAAGGTTAAACCAATCACTTACCTCAAATTCGCAGGCCACTCACTGCTCAATTACCGCTTTTCCTTTAGAATTCACCTCCAACGCACTCAAATCTAATCATAATTATCTTGATATCATTAATTAAGGCTAAAGGAAGTAACTTTACTGAAAAATTTATGATTTCCTAAGTTCTCTCAAAAAACGTTAAAAACCGAACCCGGCCCCGCTTGGTCCAAACTCGGGATTCAGACCAAATTATGTCTACCCATTCACCCCCGAGCCCGAATATGCAATTAGTTTCAAAATCCGACCCCAATTCGAGGTCAAAATTCTATCTTTACAAAATTCTCTAATTCTACCGAAACTCCCAATTTCTACCATGAAAACCCTTGATTTTTGCTTTAAAAGTGATGAAAAATAATGGGTAATTGAAAGAAAATAATTAATGAACACTTACCTATGATTTGGAAGAAAAAAACCTTGAGAAAATCGCCCTAGGTCTTCTACCCTTGTGAACAATAAGAAGAAAAAGGCTGGAGTTCTAATTAATATGAACTCACTGCCCGACCCTCGCACCTGCGCTTGCTCACGTGCAAGAGAGCTTCCGCTTCTGTGAAAAAGAGTTGGGCAGCTTGGGCCGCACCTGCGACTGTATTACCGCTTCTGCGGTCGCGCACCTGCGCAGAAGGGTCCGCACCTGCGGACCTAGGGGAGCCCAGGCTTGGTCACCTGCGGGCTTCCGCTCACACCTGTGGCTAAAGGCTCGAAGGTGCGGGCACACTAGCACAGCTATGACACCGGATTTTACAAGTTCAAAACATCCAGAAGCCTACGCGAAACTCACCTGAGCCCTCGGGGATCTAAACCAAACATGCACGCAAGTCTAAAAACATCATACAGACTTGCTCGTATTATCAAATCATGTAAATAACATCTAAAGCTATGAATTTAACCTCAAAACTCATCATTTTTCTCAAGAACACTTAACTTTCACTATTTCTCAACCGGATGTCCGAATCACGTTAAATAAATTCTGATTCTCATCAAATTTCACAAATAAGGCTTAAACATCATAACAAACCTCTTTCGAGCTTTGGAACAGAAATACGAGCCCGATACCAACGGTTTCAAACATTAATTCATTACTTTATTTCATTAGAAATCCAGCAACATAATATTCTTTAAAAATTGATTTCTAAGGCTACAGACCTCAGAATTCAATTCTGGGCATATGCCCAAGTCCCGTATTTTACTGCGGACCCGTCGGGATCATCGAAATACAGATACGAGTCTGTTTACTCAAAATATTGAACAAAGTCAACTAAAACCAAATTTTAAATTCTAAAAATTACCATTTCTCATATTTTCACATAAAAGCTTTCCGGTTTCACGCCCGTATTGCGCACACACATCGAAGTAATTAAAATTAGTCTTTTAAGGCTAATGATCCTGGAATAGTGTCTTAATTTATAAGATGACCCTTTGGGTCATCACAAGAATTATAATATACCTCGATCACTAAACAAGCATTAATGTAATTTACCCATTAGGATAACACTTAGCTGAAGTTCATATCCCTAGGCCTTTTACCCATTTGATAAAAACAACAAAAATAATTACTCGTTTTCTAGTCTCATTTCCTTAGTTGATCATTGTTAGTGTCAATTTTAGAAGTAGATAACAAAGGCCTTATTTGAAAGTGTAATTGAGCTATTTTATCTACGCTCATCAAGTGTACACCTTAACACCCATATATTAAAATCCCTATGAAAATTGACCGCGACTCTTGTTGGGTACTATTCTTCCAACTATCGTTTCCACTAACTATTGAGTGTGGATCAGTTGCAAGGGTGATCTCTCTTTAATCTCCTGGATATTCTGAGTACATTTGTGTTGGCGAGATTCTTATGCATGCCAACTGATTTATTATGCTAAGAAACTCTCAATTATTTTTATACAATGCCTTACTAATATTTATCTCTTTTTTCTCTCTGATTGTTACACAATAATTCTATTTGAAGTACAATGCTCATAAAGAGTAGAACAAAGAGTTTGAGGTTGGTTAGATCAAAGCATATTTTGATTTTCTTGGTCACCGACTATAAATACAATTTGAGAGGAGATTTTCTTTGATTCTTGATTGATACAGACTTGTGATTGGCAACCCAAATGAATTGATATTTGGAATGAATCTTAATTGATGATTCTTTCCAAGATAAGTGTGGAGCTCCTCAACGGCTAATCCTTGAATCATGGTAGACTAAATGCTTTCCTTCATTAGCGCAATCTGATAGTTGTGCGGATCTTCATGCATGACACAATCTTCCTTTGATATCCTGATTGATAATCCAAGTGGATTTTTAGGCTTGATGATCTTCTACCGATTTGGACCTTCCTTCTTTGGAACTCATGAATTGTTTCCTTCGGTGGTCGTCTATTTGACATGACCTTAGGCTGAGTTGAACTATCCTTCTTTGGACATCTTGGACATTCGTATCTTCCTTTATTTATGCCTTGCTTTGCTTCTGAAAAACTTTTTAACTTTGGGTACCTACAATAAAAGACTAATGTAATTATTCATTATTGAAACTTAGATCTAACAATTATTTTAGCAGGCAATTCAGATGCCGATAAAACGGGTTCCTGCATTTTCATTTTTCAATCATTCTTCCAATTTATTATTTCTCTTCAATTAATAAAGATTTATTCTTTTTAAGACCGTATAATAGGCAAAATTATTAAGCCACGTAAATCTTATCTTTTGCAATTTATTGTATTTCTATTTTAAAATATTTTTCCTCTATTAGCGTGGCTCACTTCCCAACAGTTGTTGCCTCCAATGGGGTTGGAATGAAGTGGGGGGTCAAAACCAGTATTTTAAAAGGCGTTTTCGGGGCGAGACAAACCAAAAATGCCCCAAGGCAATGGTGTAGAGGAAAGTCTCAAAGGACGTACTCTCGGGCGTTTGGGGCACGTTTTTGTAGTAAGGCGTAATCCCCATAGACTTTTCAAATTAAAATAAAATCTGTTGAATAAGTCCTTCATATAATACCCAAATTCTCAAAAGTCGACTTGTAATTACTCAAAATGTTTTTTATAAGGAACTGAAATGTATTAAATTTAAATGTCAAGACCTTTTTTATTGATTGAAGCCCTAATTTATAGTATTTCCCAATTCTTTATCTTGTCCGTTGGTCTGCTAATATCTCGCCAAGGCAACGGATATTTAAATTTTTTTACAAATTCAAAGAGAACTCCATTCTCCTTCATAGCAGCAAGTTCGAAGTTCAAATTGCTGGTTAGTCATCTTTTTTGTTCCTCCATGTAGAAAACTTTATTCTTTTCGACTCGAGTTACTTGTGCTTGTAAGTAGCGTATAATAGTTATTTTGACTAGTTTTCTTGTGGGGATGGAGCACATCTATATATATATTTTTTCACATATTTATAGTTTTCTTCAATTTTTATGCAATTTTACCTACTTATAAATATTTATGTAATTATATTATTTTATAAAATATTAAAAATTAAATATTCATGGGGCTTATGCCCCGTGTCTCGGTATGCCCCGTGTCTCGGAGCTTACGCCTCGTTAACGTATATGTAAAACGCTTCGCCTTACGTCCACGCATTTTAAAACGCTGTCTAAAGTTCAGATTCCAATATTTTTCTTTGGGATATTTACTGGAAGTTGGGACGACGAAGCTCTAACTTAAATCAAGACACCAGTTTCACGGAAAATTTATAGTCTTTCTACGACAATAGAGAGAAAAGGAATGACGATATGAGAAGCGGAAGTAATTGGATTATGAAACAAGAGAAGAAAAAATGGAAAAAACAGAAGAACTTCTAGTTTTGTATTGTGTGTGAATTAGGGGGGAAACAATTTCTATCCAAGATATTCAATTTAGTGACAATATAAAAATGATTATACTATGAGATTATCTTTATTTAGTATACCAAATAATTTAATTTATTTTTGAAATTATAAATTTCAATTTTTATTGAGAGTTACCTATATAAATACGACTAGCGAGGGATAGTCTATGCTGTGCACGGCCCCAAACTCAAATTAAAAAACAAATACATTTTCAGTTAATTAATAATTTTATTACGAAATAAAAATGGTTTTCAATCACAAATTTTCAGTGTTGAAATCAAGTTCATGTCCAAATATAATGTACAATCTTTTTTCAATTTCAATTTCAAATATTTTTTTAAACCTTAATCGAATATTATTGAACGCTTACAAACAATTGAATACAAACCCTACAAGGTTATACATAAACTAACTTGTGTTAGACACATTTTTCAAGGGAAATATGTCAGTATAATAAAGACTAAAACCTACATTAAGCTATAACTATATTAGTTTCGTTGTCTTCAAAAGAACAACAATGGCATGGTATAATGATCAAAATATCTAATTTTTATTTTATATTTTTAGTATGGTAATAATTTGTAACGCTCCGTAAATTCGGCTTAGATATGAATGTGGTAAATGAGTAGTAATATTATATTTTGGACATGTGAAGTTCTATCTATATGAGTATGGGTGGAAATAGTTGTTTTAGAATCAAGAAGGAGAGTGAGGTGTATAAGATTCGATAAAATCTACTAAGTTTACGAAAGGTCTGTCTTGCAGCATAATTTAGTGAAAATGTTATTTGGGAAAACTCAAAACACAAAAGTTGTAGGCCTTTAAAATAGCTTTCCAACGATATATTGTGGAGCCCGAACGGATCTCTGTTAAAAAAGTTATGTTTGTTTTACAGAGCAGTGCGCAATACACCCAGGTGCGCGGCCATGCACTTGTGGCAGTCATTTTGCACGTTCAAGTGAGCAGTCAGGCCTTTAGGTGCGCCGGGGCGCACCCGGGAGATTATTTTTAAAGCCCTACTTCGTCCCCCACATCCCAAAACACAAAAACTTGCTCTAGAAAGGGAAGTTTTCAAGAACCTAACTCCTTAAAGGTCCCTCCACCATCCAAGGTAAAGTTCTAATAGTGATTCTAAGTTAATTTCAATTTTCCAACACCTTATTAACATGGGTAAACCTTTCATATCATTAGATATTCGATTGGGACAACATTGTTGAGAGAAGAAACCCTAGAACTTGAATTCAAGAGGATCGAACTTGAAAAAGGTAATGTTTTCACCCTCAAATTGATTATAGCTAGCATTCGATTAAAGATTATAGACTCTAGTTCATGAGATATGAGTTGATGGGTTCGATAGAAAAGCATGAACGATTATAGGTTTGAGTTGTGGATTGTTGATTATTCGTTAAAGGTATTGTCTACCTTATGGGTGATGAAGAATGATGTTGATTATACCCATTTGAGATTTTAAAATTTATCTAGGAGCAAGAGAATGAGTTATTAGGTGTAGAAACACCATTAATCAGGACTAGGAAGCTTTATTCTCACCAAGTGTTTAATAAAATGCGTAAGTGACCAAAACATGAGCATCATTGCTAATATGGAATCTCTTTGACTTGTATTGCTATAGATTAAAGTTAAAAGGGTTGCCAAATATTGTATTACGCTCAAAACCAGGAAGTTAAGGTATGTGAGGCTAACTCTCTACGTTCAGGAATGTTTCTGATTCTCCCTACATCTCATTTTTATGACTATTACGAATTTCTCAGGACGTAATCATGCTTTAACTCCATGAATGGTTGTGGAACTTCTATTCTCTATATGGGATAGTTCATAATTCATTCAATATATTATAAGACTCAGTTGTGATAAATCAGTTTATTATGAATACATGTCCCAATCTAGTTCCATTCAGTATTTCAACATTCAAATGTACTGACGTCCCTTTTTGCCCAGGGGCTGCATCTCGCAAAAGGTGACGATTTACAGATTGACGATTTACAAAAAAGGTGCTTGCTTACAGTCTTTCGGGGCATTATCTCTCCGTTTTTCAGTCTTTATAGCATTTCAATTAATAAGCTATATCGAGTATCTTGTCCCGGTTAGTATTTTAGATTTCTTTAGAGGTTTCGTAGACTATAGCCGAGTCAGTAAGATATTAGCAGGCTTTTTATGTGTTAGCCTTGTCGGCTACTTGTTTATATTGTAGACTTTCAGTACTTTCCGCATTTATGGTATTTCAGTCAGACTCTTTAGTAGTTCAACATGTTGCATGTTTATATTCAGATTACAGTTATACCACATGTTGATCCAGCCACCCAGTTGCTTCGCTCGGTCACATGTAGTTAGGCACTGTGTGCCGTGTTATACCCAGGACATTGTTCGGGGTGTGACAAAGCTTGGTATCAGAGCTACTTTTGTGTCAGCCTTGCCGATGGTGGGTCAGAGTTCAACTGAGTTTAGGCAAATCTCGGTTAGGAGGGACAAACCTCATTGCTGAGTCTAGAAAAATCCCATGCGGTGGGGAAAACCTCAGTGAGGACGCTGAGTCCATAAGGGAGGTGTATGTAACACCCCAGGCTTTAGACATAGTCCCACATCGACAAAACACAAGAGGGATGTTGGCTATATAAGTTAACAAGCCTTAGACCTTTGTGATGTGTTTTTAACTCGTGAGGGCCTAGGCCTGGAGCAGACAATATCAGTAGCGGGCTGGGCTATTACAGATGGTATCAGAGCTAGGTTCAAGATTCCTAGGGAATCTATGAAGCCATGTCCAGTGGGGTCACTTTTATATGTATGTGTGCACCACACGTGTAAACAATTGACCACCAAGACATCTAGGATAGTTCCATTTCTTTCATACTCTAGATCGTAAAATTAGAGTTATGCTTTCAGGAATCCTTCTAACTATTGTCAATTGCATACTTTAGAAAAAAACAAATGCCTGCAAAAAGAAAGTACACCAATAGGGCCTTAGTTAATAGCCAGGGGGCTAAGACTAATGCTGCTCAGGAGGACACTCCGGCCGAGGGAGTTGCATCGGGCTTAGTGATCAATGCTTCAGACATGGATGTCAGGGGAGCTATCCAGTTTCTCACCCAGATTGTTGCTACTCAGGCTCAAAGGCAGGGAACAAGTGTTGTTCATGAGACGGGTAGTTCGAGGTCCAGGGAATTCCTCAACATTAAACCTCCAGTTTTCATAGGGTCCAGAAAGGATAAGGATCTGCAAAACTTTATTAATGAGGTTCAGAAGATATTTTGAGTGATGCATGCTATAGATTTGAGCAGCAGAGCTTAGTGCGTACCAGCTAAATGATGTTGCTAACACTTGGTATGAAACATGGGAGGAGTCGTGAGAGGAGGATGCCGCTCCTGCGAATTGGAAGGAGTTTGCAAATGCGTTCCTTGAACATTTTCTACCCATTGAGGTCTTGGAAGATAAGGCTTTAGAGTAAGAGAGACTCAAACAGAATGAGATGAGTGTGAATGATTATTACCTCAAGTTCGTCTCTCTATCCAAGTATGCTCCGGAAATGGTACGTGATATGAGGGCCAGAGTTAGGCGGTTTGTGTTGGAGCTTTTGGATGATTTGTTTGCTGATGCTAATATAGGTGCTCAGAACAATGATATGAACATTACTAAGATGGTTGTCTTTGTTCAAGTGAATTAAGACAGGTTGAAGGAAGAAGAGAGACTACAGAGAGAGAAGGACAGGGACTTCAGCAAGAGAGCTAAGTCTGCAGCAAATTTCAGCCATGGGGGATCTCAAGCAGGTGGCAATCGCCAGTTCTTCAAGAAATTAAAATCAGTCCATCTTCAACTAGTGCACCAGTTCAGAGGTCCAAGTTTAACAAGAAAAACCAAAATTTCAAAGCAGCAGGCTCACAGTCACAGATTAGTGTGGGCTATAGAGGCTTGGAATACCCTACTTGCAACACATGTGGTAAGAAGCATCCAAGGGTGTGTCGTTTGGGCATAAATGATTGTTTTGAGGGCCGTCAACAAGGCTAATTCTTGAGGGATTGTCCATCATCAGGGTAGAATAATGGAGGCAATGTAGATTAGTCCAACAAATCAACAGCCCCTCAGAACCCTCAGGCCCAACAAGGGCGTGGTGCAGCAAAGTCCGGTAATGTAGGCGGTGGTTGAAACCGTTTGTATACGCTGGTAGGCCGTCAGGATACAGAGGCTCGTGGAGATGTTATCACGGGTATGCTAATAGTATTCACCTTTAATGTTTACGCTCCTATGGATCCAGGATCCACGCTATCTTATGTAACCCCATATATTGCTAAGAAATTTGGGATAGAACCAGAAAAGTTCTGTGAGCCCTTTGAAGTGTCCACTCTAGTTGAAGAATCATATATAATAAGACGTATCTATAGGAGATGTCCAGTCAAAGTGTATCATCGTCTTAATGTAGCACACTTAATAGAATTGGAGACGGTAGACTTTGATGTAATCATGGGCATGGATTGGTTAGAGTCATGTTATGCCACAGTGGGTTGTAGAACCAAAATAGTAAGTTTCGAATTTCTCGGTGAACCAGTCTTAGAATGGAAGGGTGATGCAGTAGCACCTAGGGGTTGGTTTATTTCCTATCTTAAAGCAAGAAAGATGCTCTCTAAAGGGTATATCTATCACCTAGTTCGATTTCGAGATGCAGATGCTCAACTTCCCACTCCCCAGTCAGTACCAATTGTAAATGAATTCCTAAAAGTGTTTCCGAAGATCTTCCTGGAGTCCCTCCCGATAGAGAGATTGACTTTGGAATTGATCTACCCCTAGGCACTAAGCCGATATCTGTTCCACATTATAGAATGGCTCCAAGAGAGTTGAAAGAGCTAAAGTCTAGTTGAAAGATCTTCTAGAAAAGGGATTTATAAGGCCAAGTATCTCACCTTGGGGCGCACCGGTCTTGTTTGTCTGAAAGAAGGATGAGTCTTTGCGCATGTGCATTGACTATCGTCAGTTGAATAAAGTCACCATCAAGAACAAGTACCCTCTTCTCATAATAGATAATTCATTTGATCAACTTCAGGGTGTCTAGTGTTATTCCAAGATTGACCTCAGATCGAAATACCATCAGTTGAAGGTTAAGGAAGTTGATATTCAAAAAACAGTTTTCAGGACTCGAAATGGGTAATTCGAATTTTTGATAATGTCATTTTGTTTAACTAATGCACCAACAGCTTTCATGGACCTTATGGATAGGGTCTTCAAGACTTATCTTGATTTGTTCGTTATTGTGTTTATTAATGACATCTGGATTTATTCCCATTGCGAGACTGACCATGCGGAACATCTCAGAATTGTGTTGCAGACACTGCAGGATCACAAGCTATATGCGAAATTTTCTAAGTGTGAATTCTAGTTGAAATCAGTAGCGTTTTTGGGCCATGTCATCTCAGGGGAAGGCGTGAAGGTGGACTTTCAAAAATAGAGGCAGTGTAGAATTGGTCTAGACCAACCTCAATACCCGATATAAGAAGTTTCTTGGGTCTAGCAGGCTATTACAAGCTTTTCGAGAGGGATTTTCCTCTATCTCGTCCCCTTTGACTATATTGACTCAGAAGAAGGTCAAGTTTCAATGATCAGACTCTTGCAAGAAAAGTTTTGAGGAGTTAAAGAAGAGGTTGACTTCAGATCCAGTCTTGACACTACCGGAAGGAACCGAAAGGTACGTTGTTTATTGTGATGCTTCAGGGGTTGGTCTTGGGTGTGTATTAATGCAGCATGATAAATTCATAGCCTAGGCGTCGAGACAACTCAAGACTCACGAGAAGAATTATCCTACTCATGATCTTGAGTTAGCAGTGATGGTATTTGCGCTTAAGATCTGGCGCCATTATTTGTATGGGGTGCATGTTGACATTTTTACAGATCACAAGTGTCTCCAGTACATCTTCAAGCAAAGAGAATTGATTCTACGTCAGTGAAGGTGGCTCGAATTTCTTAAAGATTATGATGTTGATATCCTCTATCATCCGGGAAAGAAAATATTGTAGCTGATGCTCTCAGTCGGCGTTCTATAGAAAGCCTAGCTCATGTTGAAGGAATTCCACCGCTTAGCAAGTATAGGAGTTCGACATTTGGACTCCAAAGATGGTGGTGTTGTTCTTCAGAACATGGCTAAATCCTCCTTAGTAGCCAAAGTGAAGGAAAAGCAGTCCAGTGATCCTTACTTATTGTAGCTGAATGAGGGAATTCACAAACACAGGACTAAGGCTTTTGAACAAGGGGGGATGATGGTGCTTTGATGTACAGAGGCAGACTATGTGTTCCAGACGTAGGACAACTTAGAGAGAGGATTATTTTAAGAGCCCACATTTTTAGGTATTCTATTCACCCAGGTTCCACAAATATGTATCATGATCTTAAGGAGATTTATCGGTGGAACTATATGAAAAACAACATAGTAGATTTTGTGGCTAAGTGTCCAAATTGTCAGTATGTGAAAGTCAAACACCAGAGGCCTGGTGGTTTAGCTCAGAGTATAGAAATTCTCGTTTGGAAATGGGAGATGAGAAACATGGACTTCATAACAGGTTTACCTCACTCGTTTCCGAAGCATGATTCAATTTGGGTGATTGTGAACCGACTTACCAAGTCAGCTTACTTCTTGCCAGTGAAGACTACAGATTCAACAGAGGATTATGCCAAGTTGTATATCCAGGAAATTGTCCGATTGCATGGGACTCCTTTTTCCATCATCTCAGATCGTGGTGCTCAATTCACGAGTAACTTTTGGAAATCCTTTCAGAAAGGATTGGGCATAAGAGTGAACCTCAGCACAACTTTTCATCCTCGGACATATGGCCAGGTAGAGTGCACCATTCAGACTCTTGAGGCTATGTTGAGGGAATGTGTTATCAATTTTAAAGGTAATTGGGATGATCATCTACCCCTCATTGAGTTTGCTTATAATAACATCTATCACTCTAGTATCAAGATGGCATCGTACGAAGCTCTGTATGGTCTAAGGTGTAGGTAACCAATTGGTTGGTTCGATGTTGGCAAAGCGGAGTTGTTAGGACCCGATCTGGTCTATCAAGCTATGGAGAAATTCAACTTGATACAAGAGCATTTGAAGACGACTTAGAGTCGCCAAAAGTCCTATTCGAACGTGTGGTGTAGGGACTTAGAGTTCCAATTTGATGATTGAGTGTTTCTGAAAATTTCGCCTATGAAAGGCGTTATGAGTTTTGGGAAGAAGGGGAAGCTTAGTCGTCGCTATATTGGGCCATATAGAATCCTGCGAAGGATCGGGCAGGTTGCTTATGAGTTAGAATTACCACAAGAATTATATGTTGTACACCTAGTGTTTCATGTTTCTATGTTGAAGAAATTCATGGGAGACCCGTCTCTTGTGGTTCCTACAGAGATTATAGGGGTTAAAGATAGCATGACTTACGAATAAATTCCAGTGGCTATTCTTGAGTCAAATCTGCAAGCTAGTCAAATCTGCAAGCTCAGAACTAGGGAAGTTGCTTCAGTGAAAGTGCTTTGGTGGAATCAAAATATTGAAGAGGCTACGAGGGAAGCCGAAGATGACATAAATTCCAAATAACCCCATCTCTTTGAAAAGAAAACGGAAAATGTGGAAGGTAATTAACCTTTCCATTTAGATCTTATATTATAATTTCCATGTCTTTCAGTATTTAGTCAGCTTAGTATTCAATAATCACATATTAGTTTAGTTTAGTATATATGTGTTCATGACAATTCAGAATTCACATGTTTCCATCAGACTTGTTTAAGGTCCAGAGTTAATCGTAGTTACAGCCAGGATAATCATTCGAGGACGAGTGATCCCAAGGGGGAGATAATGTAACACCCCGTAAATTCGTCTTAGGTATGAATATGTTAAATTAGTATTAATATTATATTTTGGACGTGTGAAGGTCCATTGATATGAGTATGGATGGAAATAGTTATTTTAGAATCAAGAAGCAGAGTGAGGTGTATCAGATTTGATAAAATCTACTAAGTTTACGAAAGTTTTGTCTTGCAGGCAGGATATAATGAAACTTTGTAAGGAATTTGGGAAATCTCAAAACATAAAAGTTGTAGGTCGTTGAAATATATTTCCAAAAATATATTTTTGAGCCCTAACGGATCTCTGTACAAAATGTTATGTTTGTTTTACAAAGCAATGTGCAATATGCACGCTCAGGTGCTCGCCCATATGGTTTGCGCGGCCACGCACCTGTGCAGTACTACTGCCATTTTTCATGTTCAAGTGCGGGGTCATTACTTCAGGTGTGTAGGGGCATACCCATAGGGTCATTTATAAAGCCCTACTTCGTCCCCCACACCCGAAAATACAAAAACTTGCCCTAGAAAGGGAAGCTTGCAAGAACCTAACTCCTTAAAGGTCCCTCCACCATCCAAGGTAAGTCATAATGGTGATTCTAACTTCTATTTTATAACACCTTATTAACATGGGTAAACCCTCCATATTATTAGATATTCTATTGGGACATCATTGTTGAGAGAAGAAACCCTAGAACTCGAATTCAAGAGGATTGAACTTGAAAAAGGTAATGTCTTCATCCTAAAATTGATTATAGCATTGGATTAATGATTATAGACTCTAGTTCATGAGACATGAATTGATGGGTTTGATAGAAAATCATGAACGATTATAGGTTTGGGTTGTGGATGGTTGATTATTGGTTAAGGGAAAAATGTCAGTATAATAAAATGTGACTAAAACCTATATTAAGCTATAACTATATTATTCTCGTTGAATTTATAAGAACGACAATGGCATGGCATAATGATCAAAATATAATATTTGTCTTTTATATTTTTAGTATAGTAATAATTTGTAACACCCTGTAAATTTAGCTTAGGTATGAATGTGTTAAATGAGTAGTAATGTTATATTTTGGACATGTGAAGTTCTATCTATATGAGTATAGGTGGAAATAGTTGTTTTAGAATAAAGAAGGAGAGTGAAGTGTAGAAGATTCGATAAAATCTACTACGTTTACGAAAGATCTGTCTTGAGACACAATTTAGTGAAATTGTTATTTTGGAAAACTCAAAACATGAAATTTGTATTCCTTTGAAATATCTTTACAACGATATATTGTGGAGCCCGAACGAATCTCTGTTCAAAAAGTTATGTGTGTTTTATAGAGCAGTGCGCAATATGCGTGCCCAGGTGCGCGCCTAGAAGCTCACGTGCGCGTCCGTGCACTTATGGCAGTGCTACTACCATTTTGCACATTCAAGTGCACTTCTAGGCCTTCAGGTGCACGGAGGCGCACCTGGGGGGTCATTTTTAAAGCCCTACTTCATCCTCCACACCCCAAAATACAAAAACTTTCTCTAGAAAGGGAAGCTCTCAAGGACCTAACTCCTTAAAGGTCCCTCCACCATCCAAGGTAAGTTCTAATGGTGATTCTAAGTTAATTTCAATTTCCGAACACCTTATTAACATGGGTAAACCCTCCATATCATTAGATATTCGATTGGGACACTATTATTGAGAGAAGAAACTCTAAAACTCGAATTCAAGAGGATTGAACTCGAAAAAGATAATGTCTTCACCCTCAAATTGATTATATCATTTGATTAATGATTGTAGACTCTAGTTCATGAGACATGAGTTGATTAGTTTGATAGAAAAGCATGAACGATTATAGGTTTGGGTTGTGGATTGTTGATTATTGGTTAAGGGTGTTATTTACCTTATGGGTGATGAAAAATGATGTTGATTATAACCATTTGAGATTTTAGAATTCATCTAGGAGCAAGAGAATGGGTTATTGGATGTATAAACACCATTAATAAGGACTGAAAGGCTTTATTCTCACCAAGTATTTGATAAAATGCCTAACTGACCAGAACATCAGTATCATTGCTAATATAGAATCCATTTGACTTGTATTGCTATAGATTAAAGTTTAAAGAATTGACAAATATTGTATTACGCTCAAAAGCAGAAAGTTAAGGTATGTGAGGCTAACTCCCTACGTTCAGGAATTTTTATGATTCTCCCTACGTCTCATTCTTTATGACCATTACGAATTCCTCAGCAAGTAATCATGCTTCAGCTCCATGAATGGTTGTACAAATTCTATTCTCTAGATGGAATAGTTCATAATTTATTCAATATCTAATAAGACTCAGTTGTGATAAATCAGTTTATTATGAATACATGTCCCAGTCTGGTTTCATTCAGTATTTTAGCATCATGTATTGCAATATGATTCTCATTTCATGATTTTAAATCCCTGAATGTTGAACACCTGTATTTGGTCATGGGGTCGTAGTTCATGCTTTATGCATATTTGGGCTTGAGGCCGTAGTTTATGCTTTATGCATCTTTGTGCCTGAGGCCGTAGTTTGTGCACATATATATTGGGCCTGAGGCTGTAGTTTATCAGATAAACAGGTTGTTCGCCATTAAGAAGAGGGAGTATTCATATCCTTACTTCCTTATCAATTCTCAGTTATCAGTTATCAATTATTAGTTCAGTTTCAATTTCAATATTTACAATTCTTTCTTTGAGTTGCTTTACATACCAGTACAATTCAAATGTACTCATCCTCTTTTTCTCGGGGCCTGTACTCGTGATGCAGGTGACGATTTACAGGTTGGAGATTCTTCTTGCTAGGACAACTCGTATCAGCTATTGGTGAACCCCAGTATTTCGGGGCATTATCCCTACCTTTTTCGGTCTTTATAGCATTTCAGTTAATAAGGTATACCGGGGACGTTGTCCCGGTAAATAGTTAGCATTTCAGTTTTCTTTAGAGGCTTCGTAGACTATAGCCAAGTTAGTCAGATATTAGCAGGCTTTTTATGTGGTAAACTTGTCGGCTACTTGCTTATACTTGCAGACTTTTCAGTACTTTCCATATTTATGATATTTCAGTCAGGCTCTTTAGTAGATTAACATGTTTGTTGGATCAAGAAGCTGAATGGTTTTGAAGATTGACAAATTAACTCAGAGTTGAACCAGCTCCATCACCGAAGACATAGACATGCAAAGTTAACGGCACGTGAGGTGATCACAAATATGAGATAAACACAATCAGTGATCTGAAGATATATCTCCTAATCGAAAAGGTAAATTGATAGGAGATGGACTCCTTATTCAGTAAGGACATAATCAAGATAGAAGAGGATCTAGGGAGTTGAGATCAACTAGAACTCTTCCTTTTGTATCCGATTCTAGTATATCTTCGTTTCTACTGGTCCTATATATTGTCAATTGTTCTTATTGAACAGGGGCGCACAAACATAGAAGCAAAACAAGAATTGAGAACAAAATTACCAAAGCAATTTTGTAAGCAGTTCGTGTGAGAATTTCCTGTGCGATTCTGAAGCTACTTGAACCAGCTAGAAGAACCAGTTCCATCTGTTGTCTTTTAGTCTAGTTTATCTGTAGTAGGTGATTACAAAGTGTATCCTTCATCTTTATCTAGAAGCAATTGTAATAGGTACTGAGTAGTTCAAGTTAGAGTTAACTTGAAGCTTGTCGCAAATAGCTAGAGGCTAGTTTGCCACAAGGGGATTAGAGTTAATCCTTAGGTTTGCAAAAGAGTTTATTTTGTAAATGTTGTTTGGCTCATTTATTTGGTGAAGAGTTTGGGAAAATCCTACTAGGAAGTAGGTCGTGGTTTTTTCACCTTTTGAGCTAGGTGTTTCCACGTCAAATTGTTGTGTTCCTTTATTTTCTGCAATTATTATTTTGCAAACTGTAGGAGTTGGAACACATAGAAGAACTTGGTCCTTCTATAACTACTGCACGCAAAAATTGGTCACCACACAAATCATCCCCCCCCCCTCTTGTGTGATATTGACATAGATAAATAATAATTGGTATAAGAGCGGGTTATCCTTGAAGAGGATAACACCTTAGGAAAAGATCAAGATGAGTGAACCACCTGGGAACTGGGAAGGACAATCAACTGCTAGGCCACCACTCTTCAATGGCCAGTACTACTCCTAGTGGAAGAACATGATGAAGGATCACTTAATTGGAGAAGACTATGAACTATGAGACATAGTTACTGATGGTCCTTTGGCCACCATGAAGAAGACTGTTGTAGGAGTAGATGTGCCAAAGACAAGAGTTGACTGCACTGCTGAAGACTTAAGAAAATGGGAAAAGAATGCCAAGGCGAAGAAGTGGCTTGTGTGTGGACTTGGTCCAGATGAGTACAGTAGAATTCAAAGTTTCACCACTGCAAGGAAATTTGGGACTCTTTGCAAGTGGCTCATGAAGGAACTACACAAATGAAAAGATCCAGAGGTACATTACTATATTCTTNTGAAAAGATTTTGACAAGGTTTCTGCCAATCTCTTGGGAGAGTAAGATCACTTCTATTCAGGAATCCAAGAACATGGCAACCCTCAGATTGGATGAGCTAATTGGAAATCTCACTGCCTATGAACTTAGAAGGCAGACAATGAAGATAGATGCTCTCAAGAAGGAAAGACGTCTGGCATTGAAAATCACTGAGGGAACAGATCTAGAAGAAGATGAAATGGTTATGATCACCAAGGAATTCAGAAACTATCTCATTAGGAAAAAGGTCATCTCAAGAGGTGGAAACTACAACAAGGCAAAAGCACCAGAAAAACCAACCAACGAGGAATGCTACAAATGTGGAAAAACTGATCATCACATCAGGAACTGTCCTCAGTGGAAAGTTGAATGAAAAAGGAAAGATCTGAACGAAGGAGCCGAAAAAAGGAACTGGTTCATCCCAAGAAAAACACAACATCAACAAAAGCTATGGTTGCTGGTTGGGGAGAATGTTCAGATGAAAAATCAGATGATGGAGATGGAGATGAGCAAGCACTCATGGAATTTGGTGAATCAGATGAGGAATCAGAGGTAAGTATATCTCATCTCAAAAACAAGATTAAGTTCCTATCCAAAGAAAAACTCTCTGAATTATTACTTGACTTCATTGATGATTCTGAAGAAATAAATAAAGAGAAGAAACAGTTGTCTAAGGAGTGTGTAATGTTAAAAGCAAAGTGTAAGAACCTGGAGCTCAGAGTAAGTGAATCTGTAAATGAAAACACTGCCTTGAAGAACCAGGTTCATCCACTTGAAACTAAGGTCCTAGAGTTAAAATCTAAAAATTTAAAACTGGAAGTAGGAACTAGCAAGAAGACAGCTGACAACTCTCAACTCATGTTAGAAGAAAATGTAGGCAGACTAAAGGATGAGTTGTATAATAAAGATGAACAGATAAGAGTGTTAAAATAGGAACTTGGAAAGGTCAAACATGAACTGTATCGAACATGCAAATGGAATAAATCTGCTGATTCCTTGACATGGCTTCAAGAAAATCACAGTAGCAACAGAAGAGGACTTGGCTTTGGGAGTCAACTGCCTAAATGGGATCCCAAAAGTAAGTACCTTACACTTCCTGAGAACAAAATCTGCACCCACTGTGGTAAGACTAGTCACTACAAAATTGAATGCAATGCAAAAGAGCAGGCCAGTCAAAGGAATAAAAGTTTTGTTCGAAAGAAAATTTGGCTTCCAAATTGGGCCAGAAGAAGCTTAATTCATCCTTTTTCTCATAGAAAAGGACCCAAACTAGTTTGGGTTCTTAAGACTAACCCATGATTTTCTTTTGCAGGTTCAAGTGAAAGGGAGCAGTCAAATATGGTACTTTGATAGTGGCTGCTCAAAGCACATGATAGGGAACAAGGAACAGTTCCTTTCACTTGAAAACCTCAAAGGAGGAAATGTCTCCTTTGGAAATGGGAAGAAAGGTGAAATTATTGGGGTTGGTAAGGTAGGTAAAGATGACACACATTCCATTGAGAACATTTACTTGATAGATGGCTTGAAATATAGCCTAATCAGTGTGTCACAACTGTGTGACAGAGGTAACCTGGTTGCATTCACTTCTACAAAATGTTTTGTGATTAATCTTATCACTGACAAGATTGTTTTGCAGGGAAAATAATTGAATAATATCTATAGCATAGACCTTTCCACACTATCAAAAAACGAATTAACTTGTTTGAGTGTGTTGGATAGTGATCCCCTCCTTTGGCACAAAAGACTTGGACATGCAAGTCTAAATCAACTCAACAAACTAGTCTCCAAGGACCTAGTGATAGGACTCCCTAACATTAAGTTCAAGGAAGACAAAGTTTGTGAGGCTTGTGCGAGGGGGAAGAAGGTAAGGTCCTCTTTCAAAAGCAAGAAAGTAATAAGCACCACTAGGACGTTGGAACTGGTTCATATGGATCTATGAGGTCCTATGAGAACATTAAGCAGAGGTGGTAAAAGATATGTAATGGTGCTTTTTGATGATGTTCGTAACATCTAAAGATGAAGCATTTTATATGTTTACTACTTTTGTTAGAAAAACCCAGAAATAGTTAGGAAATCAACTTGCATCAAGAAGGTCTGATCATGACACTAAATTTGAAAATATAAAATTTGCTGAATTTTGTGATGAGCATGGCATAGATCATAGCTTTTCTGCCCCTAGAACTCCACAACAAAATGGAGTGGTTGAAATAAAAAATAGGACACTTGAAGATATGGCCAAGACCATGCTTCTTTCTAGTAAACTACCTCATAGCTTCTGGGCAGAAGCTGTAAACACTGCCTGCTATATCATAAATAGGTGCATGACTAGACCACTTGTAGAGAAGACTCCCTATGAGTTACTTAAAGGGAGAAAGCCGAATATATCCCATCTTAGGACTTTTGGCTGTAAGTGCTTTGTGCACAACAATGACAAGGACTCTCTAGGTAAGTTTGATCCCAGAAGTGATAAGGGAGTATTCTTGGGATATTCTTCACATAGTAAGGCTTATAAAGTGTATAACAAAAGAACTATGTGTGTTGAAGAGAGTGTGCATGTTGTTTTTGATGAAACTAACATTCTCTCTTAGAGACAGGAACAAGTAGATGAAGAAATTGGGCTGGTCAGAAACTCAGACCAAACTGGAGCAACACTGGAGGAAGGAACGGGTGATGGAACAGGTTCATCCATCCCAGGCAACATGCCAGGGGGAACTGAGCAACAAACTAATTTCCAAACATTATTGGAACCTGTCCCTGATCATGTTCCTCAACAACAAGACACTGTAGGATCTTCAAGTAATACCCAGTTGGTTGTAAAACCACACAGATATCAAATCTCACACCCCATTGAGAACATTATAACTAATCCAACATCAACCAGATCCTCTTTGAAAAATTTGTGTGCGTTTGATGCTTTTCTATCCCTGATTGAACCTAAAAATATTGCTGAAGCTTTGCAGGATGCTGATTGGGTAAATGCAATGCAAGAAGAACTCAACAAGTTTGAAAGGAGCCAAGTTTGGCATCTGGTACCTAGACCCTTTGATAGATCAGTGATTGGCACGAAGTGCGTATTCAGAAACAAACTTGATGAAGATGGAACAGTTACAAGAAACAAGGCAAGATTGGTGTTCAAGGATACATCCAGGAGGAAGAAATAGACTATGATGAAACCTTTGCTCATGTGTCAAGGTTGGAAGCAGTTAGGCTCCTCATAGCCTTTGCTGCTTACATGGAATTCACCCTTCACCCGATAGATGTCAAGAGTGTCTTCCTGAATGGCTATCTCAAGGAAGAAGTGTTTGTAAAGCAGCCTTCGGGGTTTGAAAACAAGGAGAATCCTGATCATGTGTACAAGCTTGACAAAGTACTATATGGACTCAAGAAAGCTCCAAGGGTATGGTATGAAAGGCTTTCAAAATTCCTGCTAGAACATGACTACAAGAGAGGTAAAATTAATAGATTCTTGAAGGAAAAAGGTAAAAATATCTTGGTAGTGCAGATATATGTAGATACATAATCTTTGGGGAAACTTCTGAAAAGCTAAGTAAAGAATTTTCTAAACTAATGGGGAGTGAATTTGAAATGAGCATGATGGGTGAGCTTAACTTCTTTTTAGGCTTACAAATTAAACAAAATTCAAATGGAACTATGATGCATCAACAAAAATATGTGAAAGAATTGCTTAAAAGATATAAAATGGAAGATTCAAAGGAAATTGACACTCCTATTGCAACATCCACAAAACTAGATGTAGATGAACCTGGTTCATCTGTCGACCAAAAGTTGTATAGAGGAATGATTGGTTCATTGTTGTATCTTACTGCCAGTAGACCTGACATTTTCTTCAGCGTAGGTCTTTGTGCAAGATTTCAGGCTAATCCAAAGGAATCACACTTAAATGCAATGAAGAGAATCTTGAGATACCTTAAAGGCACCACAGACCTCTGTCTTTGGTATCCTAACGGTAGTAATTTTGATCTTGTGGGATATGTTGATGCTGACTATGCAAGCCTTTTGGTAGATAGAACGAGCACCTCAGGTATGGAACACCTTTTGGGCTCATGTCTTGTGCCTTGGGCCACTAAGAAACAGAATTAAGTAGCTCTATCTACTGCTGAGGCTGAGTACGTGGCTGCAGCCTCATGTTGTGCTCAGTTACTATGGATTAAGCAACAACTGATGAACTTTGGCATAAAGGTTGAATGCATTCCTATCTTCTGTGATAACACTAGTGCTATTTGTATGACAAAGAATCCCGTCCATCATAAAAGAACAAAGCACATAGATGTTAGACACCATTTCCTAAGAGACAACTATGAGAAGGGAATGATCTCTATTGAATTATGTGTTACTGACAAACAAATTGCTAACATCTTTACTAAGGCACTAAGTAGAGAGAATTTTGAGAGAAATATGTTAGAATTAGGGATGATTAAGATCACCTAATTGAACCAATTTAAAACAAAAATGAAAAATAGAGTAAATATTTTTTGGCTAGGAATTCTGAAAGGTGTAAGTAATCAGAATAATCGTTGCTCAGTCTCATGCCTTAAAAGGAATACTCTCTTTCCATGTGTTAATATGACTCCTTGGTTACTAATGATGTTTTTATATTTTTGTAAATTGAGGCTTAATCAAGAGATTCTAACAAGATTAACATGGTTCATCGTTGCTGGTTCATCTGACAGACAAGGTATGTGATCTTCACTATGCACATATTGAAATATCAATAGTTACTCATGAGCAGGACTCTATCTATAATAAGCTTTTACAAAATCTAGTACCTATACCAAATTCAAACCCGTTCCAAAGAGTCCAATCAAATTAAAATGGCCTAGATTATAGGGGAGTCATAACCGTCACTTATCACCTAACACTCCTGAACCGATTAGACTCCCACTTGACCAAAATTACACCCCTTGTGTATTTATTAACCAAGCCTTTAAAAACCCATCATCATTTCTCTAATCCTTCACTTTGCCGTAACCGTCGAAACCCTTTAAACATTCTACTCAAATACCTTGACCTGATTTTCTTTAACAAAAATCATCACCATGGCTAACACTCCACCTCTTGCTTCATCCTCCTCAACCACACATGACTATAGTATCACGCTTGAAGATACTGGTTCCACCCCATCTCAATCAAATTCTTCCACTCCATCTCAATCACATCCCACCACCCCTCAAAACAACTATGTTTCGTCTCCTCCAATCACTCTCGTTGTACAACCAAGCCCCAATCCAGAACCCAGGAGAAGGCGTGTGAAAATGCTCGCCAGAAAGATTGTGGCCTCTGGCTCTCTAGCTAGGAAATTGAACGCAAAGCTTCAAGCTAGCTAGGCCCAAGAATTTGAGAACTCCAATGACTCTTTCAAGTCCGCTACTGAAGGGAAGCAACTGGTTCTTCTGATTCTGAACAGGTAACATCTAAAATTGGGTCTGAGCCAGTCACTTCTGAAAATAGGTTTGTTTTAATTCGGTCTGTAGTGGATGTGGAGATTCCTGATAGGAGAAGAAGAGACGGTAAAAATAACTTTGTGAAAGAAATTTAGAGAGAGGGAGAAAGAAGTACTGTGAGGGGAACAAGGAAATGAGGCACTTCATTGGAAATTTGTGGAACTGTCCCGGTGGTTGTTGAAGAAGGTTCCAAGAATTTAGTAGGAAGTTATTCTAGAGAGGCTGCAGAGGGGCTGGAAAATCTTCAACATGCAACCGATGAACCTGGTTCATCCATTAAGGAAACTTTGGCTGATCTTATGAGAAAATTAGGGGAGAGTTATAAACCCAAAAAGAAGAGGACACCCAAGACCAAGAAAGTTTCTCCTCCAGTGGAAAGCAAGAAGAGAAAAGCCACTCCCTTTACTGATGCTTCCATTCCTAGAGGTCGCACTACAAGAAGTGAAATTATGCAGAGTGAAGAGGAGTTGTAGAAAGCTTTAAGGAAGAGTAGGAGAAAGAAAGCTAAAAAGGGGAAGTCAAAAGTGTTGAGCCCGCAGAGGCTGTTGATGTTGAGGAGATGGACCTGGTCCATCAAGAGGAACAAACGGCATAAGTTGAGATTGAAACACCCAAACCAAAGAAGGCCAAGACTTCTTCCAAGAAGTCAGCATCTGTGTCTGCTACACCCTCGACTAGGTCCACAAAGAAATCAAAGAAGGCTCAGATTGATGATGATGATGAGTGGAGGGGGAAGAAGCAGAGGAGTCTGGTGGAGAGATAGACAAATTGACAAAATTTGGGAAGCGCACGATACTGAAAGGAAGGTTGCTGAAGGATATTGAAGAATCTGGCATGATTTACCTTGTGGACACTCTGGACGTGCAGTGCTGGAAGGACATGGTCCTTCAACTAGATGGCAGGCTGGCCAAGAGTGAGATTGTCGAGTTCATGGCAAATGCAGAAGTCAAGGATGGCAGGGTGATCACGCTCAACTATGTCTAATAAAAGACTAAGCGGGCGTTGCAAATATAATCCGGGGTATTATGCCCAGAGTCGATCCCACAGGGAGTTAACATATCAAGCAAGCTGTTAGAATACTAAACTTCCACTTGGTGTTGTGTAAACTACTACAACTGAATGAAAATATTAAAACTAAAGATTAACTACAATAAAGTGTAAACAATTGTAATAAAGGTCTAAGGTTAGGGTTTCCCCCGTCGGTGAACTTACTTCTCGGATACTTCATATATCTNTCTATCAATCATGAACACTCTATCTACCATAAATCTCTCTCAAGTAATTATGATAATTTACTAGACGCACTCTCTCAAGTTACGCTAGCTAGATTGCATTACAGTTCACTTTAGATTGCACCGGAAGTGTCGTTATTTCTAATCCAACTTCTAAACCCTCAGTTATGACTTTCATCTATACTCCAAGAGTGATGTTGTTCAAACAACTACCTAAATATGCACTCTCTCTCAAGTAGATACATAATAAACAGGAACAACTAATTGATGGCCATTCAATCAACTACAACAAGAACGTAGTTGAACAAATAGAGATTAATTAAACCAATCAAAACTATATTAATAACACAATAAGTTCATCCCCAACGGGTTCTACCAAAACCCTAGATTAAAGAAATTAATTAAACATGTTCATAAGAATCAAATCCAAATTAACTTGCATAATTAAACTACAAAGTAATGAGTAAAAGTTGTACAAATCGATGTTTGACTTCTTTTCAATGGCTTCCTCCCTTCTTCAAGTTGTGTTTTTGGGTCTATTTATATGTTTGGGATAAACCCTAAACGTGTAGGAGACTTCTATTCCAATCGGGAAACACTTAAACTCTTCAAAACTCGGAATTGACCGGACCTCGGGACCCAGGCGTTTGGGCCCAAACGCCCCCTTAAAGCCAGGTCAGGCCTGGCGTTAGGGGCCAAACGCCCCACTAACGCCATGGTCAGCCTGACTTTAGTGGCCAAACGCCCGGCTAACGCCCGGGTGTTCCCTTTTCGACTCTTGAGCGTATTTTTTGACTCATTTGCATCCTTTTAGCTCGGCTTCCATCTCCAATTCACCTACACATGAAATAGACTCCATTATGCACATACAAAGTGTATTTTTATCATTAACACATATAAAATTTAAGGCATATAATGTGTTAAACCATGAATTCTAGCCACACAACAATACCCCACACTTAAACATTTGCTCGTCCTCGAGCAATTAAACTACACTCATGTACACAAC
>MDKI01253279.1:0-10156 GCA_005239505.1 Nicotiana paniculata | reverse complement strand
CTTTTTATAGTATTAAGCATTTATCATAAAGAACCAGGTTCATTAGGTTATAAATATCACAATCTTCAAAATAGCACATCTTCCCCCTTTTGGCATCACCGAAAGTTGCAAAGTGTTAGAATTACCAGATTTAAAATAATTACTCATGGTCACTGAGGCAACTGCAAGTGCAAACATGGATTAATCATCAATAGTAAACCAAGAATGTAAACTATCAAGGAAAGTGAGACAAAATATGTAAGAGCAAAAACAGAACAGTGCATTGATAAGAGCATAGTTCAAGCACTAAACACATAAAGAACTAAAAGCAGTTACAATCATGAGCAAAAGATAACAAAAAGAAATCCCGAACTGGGTCATAGAGGGGTGAGGGACGGCACTGGATACCTAAGGCTGGGAAGGGGTGGAGGTTGAGTTCTTTGCTTGGATAAGAGAGAGCATTTGTTGAAGAATCACTGCATTCTTCTCCTTTGCATTTGCCAGTTAAGATCTGAGAGCATCCCGCTCAGCCTCAACCTCTGTAAGGTAGGTCTTCAGGCGAAGGATTTCAGCATCCTTAACCCCACCTTCATGCACAAGCGTCCTGACCTTGCTATTCACATACATTTTCCTTGATGAACCAGGTTCATCGTCAGGAATATTCACAACATAGTCGCATGTCAAAAGCGTGTTCTTCCCAAATGGTCCTTGATAGTGGCCATTTCTGCTTTCTTCACGGGCACTTTAAAGTGATCCAGCACAGTCGTTAAGATGAACCCATATGGGATAGCATGAGCCTTGGAGCCATTTACCACCCTTTCCAACAACTGAATTATGAAAGAGGTCCAGTTGATTTGCCTTCCACTGTCCAGGCACTCCATGAGAGTTAAATCCATATAGTTTTCTATGTGCCTCCTCTCTTGCCTGGGCATTATGCATTTATTGACAAACTCAAAAACCACTTTGTGTTGAGGTGTCATCTCGCTTTTGAACACAACCCTTGGTTCCACTTCTTCAGCATTATTACTGAACCTCCTGGTGATTTGCAGTGCAGAAGGAAGGCCATCCAAGCTGGGCCACCTCTGTCTTGTATAATCATCATATCCCTCGGCGGGAATCCAAAGAATCTCACCTAGCTCCTTGGCATCAAAGGAGATCTTAACCCCCTTTACCTGACTGGATACCTCGCCATCCTTGGCTTCTGAATTTACCATGAACTCGACAATCTCACTCCTGGCCAGCTTGCCTTCTAGTTGAAAGACCATGTCCTTCCAGCCCTGTACATCCAGAGTGTCCACAAGGCAAATCATGCCGGATTCTTCAAGATCCTTCAACAACCTTCCCTTCAGTATCATGCGCTTCCCAAATTTTGTCAATTTGTCTGTCTCTCCACCAGACTCCTCTACTTATTCACCAATCCACTCATCATCAACCTGAGCCTTCTTTGATTTCTTTGTGGACCTAGTCTTCCTAGCAACAGTTGAGGGTGTAGCAGACACAGATGCTGACTTCTTGGAAGAATTCTTGGCCTTCTTTGGTTTGGGTGTCTCAATCTCAACTTCTGCCATTTGTTCCTCTTGATGGACCAGGTCCATCTCCTCAACATCAACAGCCTCTGCGGTCTCAAACACTTTTGCCTTCCCCTTTTCAGCTTTCTTTCTTCTTCTCTACCTCAAAGCTTTCTGCAACTCCTCTTCACTCTGCCTAGTTGCACTCCTTGTAGTGCGACCTCTAGGAATGGAAGCATCAGCAGAGGGAGTGGATTTTCTCTTCTTGCTTTCCACTGGAGAAGCATCTTTATTGGTCTTGGGTGTCTTCTTATTTTTGGGTTTATAGATCTCCCCTAATTTTCTCATAAGATCAACCAAAGTTTCTTCAATGGATGAACCAGGTTCATCAGTTGCATGTTGAAGATTTTCCATCCCCTCTGCAGCCTCTCTAGAATTACTTTCCCCTAAATCCTTGACACCTTCTTCAACAACCACTGGGACAGTCCCACAAATTGCCAATGAGGTGCCTCTTTCCCCTGTTCCCCTCACAATACTTATTTCTCCCTCTCTCTCGAAGTTATATTTACCGCCTCTTCTTCTCCTATCAGGAATCTCCACATCCACTACAAACCCAATTAAAACAAACCTATTTTCAGAAGTGACTGGCTCAGACCCAATTTTAGATGTTACATGTTCAGAATCAGAAGAATAATTTGCTTCCCCCTCAGTGGCGGTCTTGAAAGAGTCATTGGATTTCTCAGATTCTTGGGCCTGGCTAGCTTGAAGCTTTGAGTTCAATTTCCTAGCTAGAGAGCCAGAGGCCACAAACTTTCTAGCGAGCATTTTTACACGCCTTCTCCTGGGTTCTGGATTGGGGCTTGGTTGTACAACGGGAATGATTAGAAGAGACGGAACAAGGTTGTTTTGAGGGGTGGTGGGATGTGATTGAGATGGGGTGGAAGAATTTGATTGAGATGGGGTGGAACTAGTATTTTCAAGCGTGATACTGTAGTCAGGTGTGGTTGAGGAGGATGGAGTAGGAGGTGAAGTGTTAGCCATGGTGATGATTTCTGTTAAAGAAAATCAGGATCAAGGTGTTTGAGTAGAAGATTGAAAGGGTTTCGACGGTTATGGCTTTAGGAAAAAGGGTGAAGGATTAGAGAAGTGATGATGGGGTTTTAAAGGATTGGTTAATAAATACACAACGGGTGTAATTTTGGTCAAGTGGGAGTCTAATCGGTTCAGGAGTGCCAGGTGATAAGTGACGGTTATGACTCCCCTATAATCTAGGCCATTGTAATGTGATTTGACTCTTTGGAACTGGTTCAAATTTGGGATAGGTACTAGATTTTATAAAAGCTTATTATAGATAGAGTCCTGCTCATGAGTAACTATTGATATTTCAATATGTGTATAGTGATGAGCACATACCTTGTCTGTCAGATGAAACAGCAACGATAAACTACGTTCATCTTGTTAGAATCTCTTGATTAATCCTAAATTTACAAAAATAGAAAAACACCATTAGTAACCAAGAAGTCATATTAACGCATGGAAAGAGAGTATGCCTTTTAAGGCATGAGACTGAGCAACGATTATTCTGATTATTTACACCTTTCAGAATTCCGAGCCAAAAACAAATTCCTTTTTTTTTCATTTTTGTTTTGAATTGGTTCAATTAGGTGATCTTAATCATCCCTAGTTCTAACTTGTTTCTCTCAAAATTCTCTCTACTTAGTGACTTAGTAAAGATGTCAACAATTTGTTTGTCAGTTGCACAAAATTCAATAGAGATCATTCCCTTCTCATAGTTGTCTCTTAGGAAATGGTGTCTAACATCTATGTGCTTTTTTATTTTATGATGGACGGGGTTCTTTGTCATACTAATAGCACTAGTGTTATCACAGAAGATAGCAATGCATCCAACCTCTATGCCAAAGTCCATCACTTTTTGCTTAATACATAGTAACTAAGCACAACATGAGGCTGCAACCACGTACTCAGCCTCAGCAGTAGATAGAGCTACTGAATTCTGTTTCTTAGTGGCCCAAGACACAAGACATGAGCCCAAAAAGTGTGCCATACCTAAAAGCCTGCATAGTCAGCATCGGCATATCCCACAAGATCAAAATTACTACCTTTAGGATACCAAAGACAGAGGTATGTGGTGCCTTTAAGGTATCTCAAGATTCTCTTCACTACAGTTAAGTGTGATTCCTTTGGATTAGCCTAAAATATTGCATAAAGCCCTACGCTGAAGACAATGTCAGTTCTACTGGAAGTAAGATACAACAATGAACAAATCATTCCTCTATACAACTTTTGATAGACAGATGAACCAGGTTCATCTACATCTAGTTTTGTGGCTGTTGCAATATGAGTGTCAATTTCCTTTGAGTCTTCCATTTTAAATCTTTTAAGCAATTCTTTCACATATTTTTGCTGATGGATCATAGTTCCATTTGAATTTTGTTTAATTTGTAAGCCTAAAAAGAAGTTAAGCTCACCCATCATGCTCATTTCAAATTCACTCCCCATTAGTTTAGCAAATTCTTTACTTAGCTTTTCAGAAGTTGCCCCAAAGATTATGCCATCTACATATATCTGCACTACCAAGAGATCTTTATTTTTTTCCTTCAAGAATAAGGGGCTATCAATTGTAGTCATGTTCCAGCAGGAATTTTGAAAGCCTTTCATACCATGCCCTTGGAGCTTGCTTGAGTCCATACAGTACTTTGTCAAGCTTGTACACATGATCAGGATTCTCCTTGTTTTCAAACCCCGGAGGCTGCTTTACAAACACTTCTTCCTTGAGATAGCCATTCAGGAAGGCACTCTTGACATCCATCTGGTGAAGGGTGAATTCCATGTAAGCAGCAAAGGCTATGAGGAGCCTAATTGCTTCCAACCTTGCCACAGGAGCAAAGGTTTCATCATAGTCTATTCCTTCCTCCTGACTGTATCCTTGAACCACCAATCTTGCCTTGTTTCTTGTAACTATTCCATCTTTATCAAGTTTGTTTCTGAATACCCACTTTGTGCCAATCAATGATCTATCAAAGGGTCTAGGTACCAGATGCCAAACTTGACACCTTTCAAATTGGTTGAGTTCTTCTTGCATTGCATTTACCCAATCTGCATCCTGCAAAGCTTCAGCAATATTTTTAGGTTCAATCAAGGATAGAAAAGCATCAAACGCGCACAGATTTTTCAAAGAGGATCTGGTTCTGATTCCAGATGTTGGATCAGTAATAATGTTCTCAGTGTGGTGTGAGCTTTGATATCTGTGTGGTTTTACAAACAACTGGGTATTACTTGAAGATCCTACAGTGTCATGTTGCTGAGAAACAGGATCAGGGACAGGTTCCAATGAGGTTTGAAAATTAGTTTGTTGCTCAGTTCCCCCTGGCATGTTTCCTGGGATGGATGAACCTGTTCCATCATCCGTTCCTTCCTCCAGTGTTGCTCCAGTTTGGTCTGAGTTTCTGACCAGCCCAATTTCTTTATCTACTTATTCCTATCTCTCAGAGAGAATGTTAGTTTCATCAAAAACAACATGCACACTCTCTTCAACACACATAGTTCTTTTGTTATACACTTTATAAGCCTTACTATGTGAAGAATATCCCAGGAATACTCCCTCATCACTTCTGGGATCAAACTTACCTAGGGAGTCTTTGCCATTGTTGTGCACCTCACTTACAGCCAAAATCCCTAAGATGGGATATATTGGGATTTATCCCTTTAAGTAACTCATAGGGAGTCTTCTCTACAAGTGGTCTAGTCATGCACCTATTTATGATGTAGCATGCAATGTTTATTGCTTTTGCCCAGAAGCTATGAGGTAATTTACTAGAAAGAAGCATGGTTCTAGCCATATCTTCAAGGGTTCTGTTCTTTCCTTCAACAACTCCATTTTTTTGTGGAGTTCTAGGGGCAGAAAAGTTATGATCTATGCCATGTTCATTACAAAATTCAACAAACTTTGCATTTTTAAATTCAGTGCCATGATCAGACCTTATTGATGCAAGTTGATTTCCTAATTGTTTCTATGTTTTTATAACAAAAGAAGTAAACATGTCAAATGCTTCATCTTTTAGATGTTAGAAAAAATGTCCAGGTAAATCTAGAATAGTCATCAACAAGCACCATTACATATCTCTTACCACCTCTGCTTAATGTTCTCATAGGACCACATAGATCCATATGAACCGGTTCCAACGTCCTGGTGGTACTTATTACTTTCTTGTTTTTGAAATAGGACCTTACCTTCTTCCCCCTTGCACAAGCCTCACAAACTTTGTCTTCCTTGAACTTAATGTTAGGGAGACCTATCACTAGGTCCTTGGAGACTAGTTTGTTGAGTTGATTTAGACTTGCATGTACAAGTCTTTTGTGCCAAAGGAGGGGATCACTATCCAACACACTCAAATAATTTAATTCATTTTTTTATAGTGTGGAAATGTCTATGATAGAGATATTATTCACTCTTTTTCCCTGCAAAACAATCTTGTCACTGATAAGAACAATCACAAAACATTTTGTAGAAGTGAATGTAACCAGGTTACCTCTGTCACACAGTTGTGACACACTGATTAGGCTATATTTCAAACCATCTATCAAGTAAACGTTCTTAATGGAACGTGTGTCATCCTTACCTACCTTACCAACCCCAATAACTTCACCTTTCTTCCCATTTACAAAGGAGACATTTCCTCCTTTGAGGTTTTCAAGTGAAAGGAACTGTTCCTTGTTCCCTGTCATGTGCTTTGAGCAACCACTATCCAAGTACCATATTTTACTGCTCCCTTTCACTTGAACCTACAAAAGAAAATCATGGGTTAGTCTTAAGAACCCAACTAGTTTGGGTCCTTTTCTATGAGAAAAAGGATGAATTAGGCTTCTTCTAGCCCAATTTGGCAGCCAGTTTTCTTTCGAACAAAACTTTTATTCCCTTGACCGACCTGCTCTTTTGCATTGCATTCAATTTTGGAATGACCAGTCTTACCACAGTGGGTGCAGGTTTTGTTCTCAAGAAGTGTGAGGTACTTACTTTTGCGATCCCATTTAGGCAGTTGACTCCCAAAGTCAAGTCCTCTTCTGTTGCTACTGTGATTTTCTTGAAGCCATGTCAAGGCATCAAAAGATTTATTCCATTTGCATGTTCGATCTAGTTCATGTTTGACCTTTCCAAGTTCCTCTTTTAGCACTCTTATCTGTTCATCTTTATTATACAACTCATCCTTTAGTCTGCCTACATTTTCTTCTAACATGAGTTGAGAGTTGTCAGCTGTCTTCTTGCTAGTTCCTAGTTTCAGTTTTAAATTTTCAGATTTTAACTCTAGGACCTTAGTATCAAGTGGATGAACCTGGTTCTTCAAGGCAGTGTTTTCATTTACAGATTCACTTACTCTGAGCTCCAGGTTCTTACACTTTGCTTTTAACAGTACACACTCCTTAGACAACTGTTCTTTTTCTTTATTTATTTCTTCAAAATCATCAATGAAGTCAAGTAATAATTCAGAGAGTTTTTCTTTGGATAATAACTTAATCTTGTTTTTGAGATGAGATATACTTACTCTGATTCCTCATCTGATTCACCAATTTCCATGAGTGCTTGCTCATCTCCATATTCATCATCTGAACTTTTTCCCCAAGCAGCAACCATAGCTTTTGTTGATGTTGTGTTTTTCTTGGGATGAACTAGTTCCTTCTTCTAGTTCCTTCGTTCAGATCTTTCCTTTTTCCATTCAATTTCCCACTGAGGACATTTCTTGATGTGATGATCAGTTTTTCCACATTTGTAGCATCCCTCGTTGGTGGTTTTTTTTGGTGTCTTTGCCTTGTTGTAGTTTCCACCTCTTGAGATGCCATTTTTCCTAATGAGAGAGTTTCTGAATTCCTTGATGATCATAGCCATTTTATCTTCCTCCAGATCTGTTCCCTCAGTGATTCTCAGTGCTAGACTTCTTTCCTTCTTCAGAGCATCCATCTTCATTGTTTGCCTTCTAAGTTCATAGGCAGTGAGATTTCCAATTAGCTCATCCAATATGAGGGTTGCCATGTTCTTGGATTCCTGAATAGCAGTGATCTTACTCTCCCAAGAGATTGGCAGAACCCTTGTCAAAATATTTTCAACCTTGTCTTATTCAAGGATAGTCCTTCCAAGAGATTTTAGTTCATTTGTCATAGTAGTGAACCTAGTGTACATTTCTTGGATGGTATCTCCTTCCTTCATAGAGAAATTCTCATATTAAGAATATAGTAATGTACCTCTGGATCTTTTCACTTGTGCAGTTTCTTCATGAGCCACTTGCAAAGGTTCCCAAATTTCCTTGGCAGTGGTGCAACTTTGGATTCTACTGTACTCATCTGGACCAAGTCCTCACACAAGCCACTTCTTGGCCTTGGCATTCTTTTTCCATTTTCTCAAGTCTTCAACAGTGCAGTGCAGTCAGCTAATAACATATAGCAGCAAGGATAATTGAAGCACTTGAGCTCATGCTTTGCTAGTAGACAAGTAATGTGACTGTGTGCTTCTCCAAATGACATGATTTCTACAGCGCACATAGATAGTGAAAGGCATATATAGCAAATAAATCATTGAATCCTATAGGCATGTTTTTCTACCCTCGTATGCAAACATCAAAAATTACCCATTCCCCATTTTTTACTAACACCCCAATTGTTTATTACAAAGTTATTACAGGCCCAATAATGAATAAGATTACAAATATTATACAAATAATGATAGTAGGCCCACAACAAACCCAAAAGAAATACCCAGCACTGTCTGGGCCTTCAACAATTCTCTCGTGGTATACCCGAATTTTCAAAAAGGAACCATGTTCCTTAGAACGACTCAGAATCCATAGAAGAGCTCAAAGCCAAATCACACAACCATAAAGCAACTATATTATCCAACCAGCTTACATGTTCATTAGACAATAGGAAGAAGGAATTGGAATAATTCGGGTTTCATTAGTAGGGGGGTGACTAAAGACCCAAATCCTAGTGTGTCAGAGTTCACAAGGGCCTCAAATGGACCCCGAGCAGTGCTCACACTAGGGAGGTCAGTAGTAAGAGCCTTGGAAGCCTTGGCTTTCAGTTGGCTAAGAATGACAGGTTCAGAATAGCATAGGTAACAGATGAGGGAGAGTGGACAATGGTTAAGGGACAGGAGTTGAAGAAATGCACTTATAGATTAAAGTAGACATAGTAAAGTTGATCATACAGAGCAACTAATCAAACATGTCACAAGACTTAGAAACAAGTTCAGCATGATTTCAAAAGTTAGCAAAATAACAGATAAACAACCACATATTGAAAGAGTTAGGGGAGAAATAAGTTTGCGAGATTGACAGAAGTTATCATACTTAAGTGCACAATACCAAAAAATTTAAATAAGGCTCTGACTTAGAGACTTGAAGCCAAAAGGTCTTAATTATGTAAAACATGGCATGGAAACACAAACTAAGATAGCCATTCTAAAGGTTTCTGTCACGCCCCAAAACTGAGGCACGAGACCGGCACCCAACCGGATGATCCCGGTCAAGCGGACCTGGATTGCCTTTCCTACCCGACGCATCACCCCGTGTTTATAGTATACATTTTTCCACATGAATTAGTAATTTAGAGTTTAAGCATGAATCTACTACTTGAGTTCATACTATCCTTTATCATTTCCACATTTGATAATCACAAAACATACAATAATTCCGATTCGGACCACGATTACTAGTAAATACATTTACCGCCCAAAATACATATATGTACAACCCACATCATGTCTACGGAGTCTCTAAGAGTACTAAGGGTTTACACAATACTTGCCGGCAACAAGACCCCGACTATACCTTAAAAGACATAACATATACAAAAAGATGATGTAGACTACACATGGCCCCGAGAGGAAGTGGGCCTCACCGGATCTGCTGAAGGTACGAAGGGAAACACCACTATTGGCGGTCTAAGCTACCTGTTACGGAACCACCTACATCCATATAAAAGATGCAGCGCCCCCAGCAAAAGGGACGTTAGTACCATTGAATAGTACTAGCATGTATGAACCAAGTTTATTCCAAGTAGAATCAAACAATACACAATTAGAAAGACGTTAGGTTACACCAGTACCACACAAGTATACAGAAAACCACAAATGAAGATTTCACAGTTACTTGTTTCAATTTCTCATCTGTTGCAGCGCGCAACCCGATCCCACCGTACATTCTCATCTCACCCTTATTACCTGTCCACCCTTATTACTTCGTGTTTCGGCACGCAACCCGATCCTCTCGTACATTCATAATTCACCCTTATTACCTCTCCACCCTTATTACTTCATGTTGCAGTGTGCAACCCGATCCCGACATACAACCACATTTCACAACAACAACCACCAATAATTATATCACAAGGATCTTATCATGAAGAACATAAGTTCATATCAACCAATAACTATGTGGAATCAAGGCACAATGATCCTTACCAATCAGTAATTCATATATGTCGTTGCCACAATCATTTAACTCAATAAAATCAGCCCATATTTACTTTCATTATTTACTACACGGAATTTAGAACTTAGATACATTCAACATTTTATTTCATTACCATTTCTTTCGTTTTGCAGCACATCCTCTCATACCGATGTATTCAACATTTAACGAGATTTACACATGGTAGGA
>MDKI01196043.1:0-24351 GCA_005239505.1 Nicotiana paniculata | reverse complement strand
GTCTAGGATCCAAAAGCATGCTTACTTGCCGTACTTGTAACTTTATTGTCAATTTAAAATGTTAAAATCATATCGAACTTGGCAAATGAATTTAAAAAATTAAATATTATTTTCTTAACCGTTAAAGAAGAAATTTGTAAATTTCCTGCGTAATTATTTTCACAATGAAGTCTTGATTAACTGTTTGAATATGTGTATCTATGAGTACCTGCGTCGCATGTATGACTCGCGAGCGGGGTTACTATTTATTTATATGTAACCGCTTCGCAATTATATTACACGAGCGAGGTGATCTTTTCCTATACTCTCATGGGAGCGGGCCGTTCGCCTCGGCAGATTAATAGATGCATCTATGGTTCGTGTCATTCGACCCTTCGACAGTGTAACTTTTATTAATTTGTTGGATCGGGCCGTACGTCCTCGACATGATTTGTGCATGTTGTATTGTTGCCTTGCAAATTTATGAGTAATGATATTTCTTCCTTGGCCTGAGATGAATTGTTAAATGATGAAATATGAACTTTTGAAAAATCTCTTATTATTAAAGGAATCGTTTACCTGCTTCCTGTTTATCGAGTTTGAAATTACGTTATAAAATTAATACTTGTGCAGATTTTGGTACTTCAATATTTGGACCACTAGTAAGCGTCGAAGTCGACCTCTCGTCACTACCTCTTCGAGGTTAGGCGGGATACTTACTGGTTACACGTTGTTTTTGTACTAATACTACACTTGTTGTGCATTTTCTTGCACAGGCACATGCATGTCTAGTGGCCTAGTTTGGCGCAGCGGCATGGTTGATGCGGAGACTTAGGTGAGTTGCACCTCTCGAGATGACCGCAGCCAGCAGAGTCTCCTTCAGAGTACTGTATTGTATTTTCTCTATTGTCCAATTGTATTCCGGACGGTTATTGTATTACATTCTATTTTCTAGAAATTGCTCATGCACTTGTGACACCGGGTTCTAGGATAACTTTGGAATTTATTCATTATTTACAATTTGTTAAAGACATTATTGTTCACTCAATGGAAGTTCGTAATTATTATTTAATGTAATGAAAAGGAATGATTTCAAGAGTATTAAAATAAATATTTAGTTAACTTCGTGGCATTGTCTTGCCTGACAGTGATGTCCGGCGCCATCACGACCTTTTTGGATTTGGGTTGTACATGGTATCATAGGACTAGGTTCCCTTAGGTCTCACAACTCATGAGAAAATCTAATAGAGTTTTTGTAACGACCCGGTCGATTGTTTTGAAAGTTAGCACCTCGATCCCCTAATAACCGCTTCTCCCATGTCTATTTATGTTATTGGAACTTGTTGGAGCGTTTAGTGATGAAATCCGGGGTGATTTTGGACACATAGTCCATAAATGTGGAATTTAGCTTTAGGAATCTGGTCGTAGCTAGAGCGATGTGAATACGGATTCGGAATCGAATTCTGTCGACTCTGTTAGCTCCATTGGGTGATTTCAGGGTTAAGAGCGTGTTCAGAATGTGTTTTCGAGGTCGGTTGTAGATTTAGGCTTGAATTGGCAAAAGTTAGAATTTCGACGATTTTGGCCGATTGCTGAAATTTTGATATCAGAATCGGAATGGAATTCCGAAAGCGACAGAAGGTCCGTAATGTCATTTATGACCTGTGTGAAAAATTTTAGGTCATTCAGATGAGCTTAGGCATGATTCGACATCCAATGTGGATTTTAGAAATTTCATATGTTCTTAGGCTTGAATCTAGGCGTAATTGATGATTTTGATGTTATGAGATGTGTTTTTAAGGCTCGACCAAGTTTTAATGAGGTGTTAGAGTTGGTTGGTAGTTTTGGTTGAGGCCCCGGAGACCTCGAGTGTATTTTGGATGCTCAATGGGTTAGATTTGGATTTAAGAATACATCAGATTTTGTTGTTCTGGTTTTCTCTTGTGCGTTCGCGTGGGTGTAGCCGCAAATGCATAGGCATAATAGGCTTTAGGGGTTCTTAGTGCTTCACGTTAGCGGATAGCAAGGTGCATTCGCGTAGCTTTGAGCCGAGGTCCCAGGGGTTGGGTCATTACGCTTCGCGTTCGCAGGCCTTGGAGCGCATTTGCAGTGGGTTATCGAACTCCCCCATTCGCGTTCGCATAGGAAATTTTTGGGCGCGTGTTATTTACTCATCGCGTTCGCGATTGACCTTCCGCGAACGCATAGGTCAATACCTGGGCAGATTCTTTAAGACCCAAAATTGAGGGTTAAAGCCTATTTTCAACATTTTTGAATTAGGGAGCTCGGGAGGGGTGATTCTTGGATAATTTTGCACCTGGATAACTTGGGTAAGTAATTTCTATCCATTATATATCAATTTCCATGATTCCATTCTTAAATCTAACCTTTAATTTCGAAAATTTTGCATAGAAAATGGGGAAAATGGGATGAACTTCATAGACCGAATTATTGAGTTTTAGTTGGGTGTTTGACCTCCGATTTGAGAGATTCTTATATGGTTAGACTCGTGAGTGAATGGGTGTCCGGAAAATATAAATTTTACCCGATTCTGAGACGTGGGCCCGGGGGACTTTTTGGGCGAATTTCCAAATTTCGCGTATTAGCTTAGAAATAATTAGCTATTTTGTTCCCTTGAATTGATATTTACTTTATGAAATAGATTTGAATAGATTTGGGCCACCCGGAGTCGGATACTCGTGGCAAGAGCGTGGTATTGAGTTGATTAGCGCAGTCAAGGTAAGTGGCTTGCCTAACTCTGTGTTGGGGACTTCCCCTTAGGCATTTTTATACTGATTTTGTTACGTGGACACCGTGTACGTGAGGTGACGAGTGCGTACACGGGTCATTGTTGCTAAAATCCTATTTTCACTTCCATGAAATCACTCATTTTCATTCCTATATTACTGTTTCTTGTCTTAACTGAGTAGTTAGCTTAAGAGTAAGCATGCCTACATGTCCTTAATTACTTGATTTCCCCTTATTTGCTACTAGTTGCACCATGCTTAGGTAACTTTACTCTATTCTTTCCTGTTAATTTCCTGGACTATTTAATTAAGCCGTATCCGACATACTTCTGCTTTACATATTTAAATTGGGACTACGGACCAAGATCCGGGAGCTTTCCCCCTGTACTGCATTTCATATTTAAATTGGGACTACGGATCGAGATCCGAGAGCTTTCCCCCTATACTGAAATGCATATTTAAATTGGGACTACGAACGGAGATCCGGGAGCTTTCCCCTGTACTGCATAACATATTTAAATTAGGACTACGGACTGAGATCCGGGATCTTTCCCCTTGTACTGCATTGCACATTTACTGTTGAGATATATGTTGTGATGAGCCGAGGGCTCTCTGTTTGTTATAAATTCTTCCAGTTTCCATTAATCCTGTTTATCATTGCTCATCTATGCTTTACTGTTTTAAATTTATATTGACTTATTTTAAAAACTCAGTAGAGCCTCAACCTGACCTCGTCACTGCTTGACTGGGGTTAGGCTTGGCACTTACGGAGTACCGAATGTGGAGTACTCACGCCTGTTCCTGCGCATGTTTTCCCCATGTGCAGATCTAGGTACCAGCACCCAGTATCATGGCTAGGAGTCGTTCTAGCAGCTGCCAGGAGACCGCGAGGTAATTCCGCGTCCGCATAATCCCACAAGTCCCCTTCTACTCTAGTATAGGCATAGAGGACTTATGTATTTTCCACTGTTTCATTGTATATAGCTACATTTAGTACAGAGCTTGTGACTATCGTGATATTCCGGGTTTTGAGAAGTGAAAGTGTACATGCTGAGCAGTTATGTTATATCTACTTGAGTTCTTTTCTGTCTTTATTTTATTAATTCTATTATTTCCGCAAATTTTAGGCTTACCTAGTCATAGAGACTAGGTACCGTCACGATACCTTTCGGAGGGAAAAACGGGTCGTGACAGTCTTGCGGATCAGTACAGAGACGTATGTACTTATCTTTGAGAGGTTACAGGGCTGTTAGGAGTACTTGCCTTCTTGATTCCTCATCGTGCGGTTTGATTTCTTTGAGGCTTATGACTATGTTTCCTTCTTACTCAATCTTACTCGATGCGAAGTGCTTGCTATAAATCGGGAATTTGAGGAATATTAATGGTACTACAGATATGGTGTAGGATGCTACTCCCTGCATAGTTGGTTGGGGCTATTGTCGTCGCCTTGCAGAAGGATATTCTATCTTTTCAGCTTGGTAGCTGCACTCCTGAGAGATTTTAGGCTATGCGCAGATTGCTATGATGCTCATGATTGGTTATCGCACGGTATTGATGTGATGATAGGATGCTTGCCCATATGTCGGGGCAGTGAATAACTTGAAGGGAGGTTTGCTCAGAGCGTGATTTTGAGATTCAGTGTTTTATTTCCGATAGAGGAATGGCAATTGGACTACAAATGTTCAGGTTTGGATCGATAGAGTAATGAGACTTGGTATTTTCAAGTGTGGTGGAATTTTCATCTACGACGTGGTGTCATCGTCCTCGCTTGAATGGGTTATGTTTGTCGGTGTTATGATCTTCCATAATTCGCCTTTGGGGCATGATATTGCGAGATAGTATTGGAGAAACGACTGTCAGAGATTGCAGGGTGCGGTGGTTCAAGGTTGAATGAGTATTTCTAATGCCGACAGCTTGAGAAGGAGGATCTTCGGAAAGGGTTGAAGTTAGTAGTGATCTATCGGTTCAAGTGCTACAGAGATAGATATTGATTTAAGTCAACAACAGGGTAGAAAATTATGAGGGAGAGCATGCGGGAAGTGTCTTGTGGTGATTAAACTTCTAGGCGGCCAAGTATAGGAGGCAGGAGTCGAGAAGTTGCTTAAAAGAGTTGGTTTGACCTAAGTGGGAGAGTGACAGAGTAGCATATCGGTTCAGTGGCAGGATACCATACACTTGGAGGAAAGTTTAGAGTGATTTGGGAGTTTTAGTGGACGGTGATTGGGTCCACGGGCTTGATTTGAAATATTAGCTATTATATGGCGGGAAATTGGATGCAACAGAAATGAGTTGCTTGGTATGAAGAAGGATGCAATATAACCTTGAATTTGAAGAGATTGTCGCGCATTTAGTTGATGTCCATAAGGAGCGAACGGACTGGTTCATTTGGTGAATGAGCACGGGATCAGGATGGGTTATTGATGTCATAGTGATTGTACCCCCTGCAGCAGCGTTGGAGGATGTCGACGTGTAATTTCCATAGGTGGGTTATCTCTTGTGAGCAGGTCAGCAGTTGCGTGGTTGGTGCAGCTTCTGCGAAGAATTTTACTGACTATCTAGTAAGAATTCGAATATGTGAATGTTGCTATAGATTCAGAGTGTTCATGGATGCTAACGAAAGGATTTCGGGGAATTTGGCCGGTTGATTGTGCAAGGTCACGTCGTCAATGAAGAGATAGTCTTGGTGGGTTCCAGAGTGGTGTAATAGTAGCTTCAAGCTAAGTGGGAGAGTCCCACCGCCTATTGTTGGATTGCATGGTCGTTTGTTTATGAGATTTGGAAGATTCAGGATTTATGCTTTGTACAGTGGTGATTTGCAAAGAAAGAGATTCAGTCGTGTGCTTCATTGAGATGGGTGTTCATGTGCTAGCGGAGCCTGGGAGTTGATTATATTTGGGACCAAGCTAGAGTGGGTGACTCTCAACAATGGTCCTAGTGGATTCAAAGGTTAAATGCGGTGCCTAAGGATTTCAAGCCCGCGATATGGTTAAGAATTGAGCTTTTCCAGTGGATTATGATAAGAGGACCGGAATGTTCTATGATATTTTCGGCTTGCAGTGTAGCATTTGGAGGAAAAAGAGAAAATGACTTCAGATCCGTATAGGAATTATCAGAATGGATGTACCAGTTGAAGATGCGAATGTGCGTGCGAGGTGGGTATGAAACGATTCATGGTTTTGGAGACAATGTGGTCTCATGGAATGGGGTCACTCAAGGCGAGTGCGGGTTTAGGTTTATGATGTAAGGAATGAAGCTGTTATTATCTCTAAGGCAAGTTAAGAATAATTAAAAGAAGTTAGACCGGTTGGCCATGGTTGAATTGGTATATTGGTGGTCGTGATCGGTTCCTTCAGCGATTGAGTTATGCATGTGATCTGTGACGGTACGTACGAGGCTTGATGGTCGCCGTAATTGGTTTTATTGGAAATATCCAAGTAATTTGGCCTGTTGTGTGAAGGCGGATCCCGGAAGGGTTATAGTGGCTTAGACCACTACTTGAGGATTTAAATGTTCTATGGTTATGAGAATTCACTCGCGTGCTGTTATGGTTCTCTTGGAACAAGTTAAGTAAAAAGTTTCTATATGATGAGATATTTACCCTATTAGTGGTTCAGGAGTTATGATGAGATTCATGTACGATTGCATATTGGCATGTTAGGTGAAGTGCGCGGTAGGAAATTTGAAAGTTAGGATCAGGGTTGCGGTTCGGTGTTTGAAAGGATGTCATGAGCTCGGATGAGCAGGAAAGGGATTTGAATGTTTAGAGTAAGTTGGTATTATCTTAAACGTCACCTGAGATCTGTGTTTTTTGAATGAGGCTTTTCATCCTAGTTAGGTATTCTTGATTTTCTTTACACCGTTAGTGCGGCCGGTGGTATGGATGTGCGGACTTGTTACCTTGTGTGGAAGGTCGTGGGAGCGTGACCATAGGAAGATTGTATAAGTGTGACATGTAGTCACTTGATTCATTGAAGATTTAAACCAAGTATGAATGTGGTAATATCACTTATTTGAGAATTCTGCATGGAGGGTGTCACGCCCCCTTTTTCTTGCGAAATCGGGTTTCGACATTTTTTGGGACAACTCCTATTTTGAGAGGGTAGAGAATTGGAATTGAGAGAGTCGCCACCTAACGGATCAAGGTGTTAGGGCACCTAGAGCAGATAACTCATATAACCAGTTTACATCACCAGAGATCGAGTAAGGGCTCAAGTTACCTCGATGGGAAGGTGTTAGGCACCCCTCGAGTTCCACAGCAGTGAGTCCCGGTCGAACTTAAATTAAGCGAATTAGTCTAAGAAATTTGGACAAATAAAATACTCAATTTATTTTAGAACGTGAATGGGGGGGAGGGTCCTAATTTTTTTTATCCTATAGGATCACACCCTGCAATACTTTGTAACTCCCTCAAGTCGGGGTGTTACTCATAGTACTTAGCACACGGACTATCATCTCCTTACTACCTGATTACTATCTTTAAGAAGTTACTTAAGCGTTCTAGTTGATTCTAGCTCGTTCCCTATGCATGCACTACCCGTCCCTTATCTATGGCCCTGGAGGTATCAAGACCTCTATTTGGGATAGTTCTAGACCCAGCCTATGTTGCTCAAAAATGTAAAATCTAGCGACAAGAAAAAACAATTAGGAGTTTCAGATAAAAATCAAATATAGGCTCATATTGACCTCCACACATAGAAAAGCAAATGCAAGTAATCAAATCAACAAACTTTATTAACCTTAAAGTCCTATAGGCAGGATATCTATGTGAGAAAAAAGAGTGCAAAGGCAGTTTTATTAAGGCGAGTGTTAAGACCGGTTGTTTGCCTACAAATTTTATTCAGTATAATCTGGGTATTTCAGGCAGTAATACATCACAAATATAAACCCATAATTATTATTAAGTCCTACAGGTATATTGCCTAAGTTATTGACAGTGCAGAGGCAGTTTTATTAAGGCGAATGTTAAGACCTGTTGTTTGCCTACTAATTATTCAGTATAATCTGAGCACTTCAGGCAGTAATACATCACAAATATAAACCTATAATTATTATTAAGTCCTACGTATATTGCCTAAGTGATTGACAATGGCGATTGAATTCAGAACCAATTAATGGAATCCTATAGGCATGATTTCTACAAGTTTAATGGTTACAGACCTATAGACATGATTTCTAGGTGTAGCACTGATTTTAACTTTATATAGACATGTTTTATTTCCCTTTTTAATCGTATAGGCATGCTTTCTAATTATTGTACCGACTTAAGGTCTATAGGCATGGTTTCTAGGTTTGTAACTGGTTTTAGTCCTATAGACATGGTATCTATTACTGAATTAATTTAAATCCTATAGGCATGATCTCTAGGTGTGAGACTGATTTTTTATCCTATAGGCATGATATATATTAAACCATGTATGGGCAGAAATTAAGAAGATTGCCAGGAAAACGATTGAATCAAACATCAAGGTCCTATAGGCATGATTACTAATGCACATTTGTTGATTCTTATGAACATGACTTCTAATATGCAATTTAATGTCAACCCTATAGGCAGGATTTCTAATATGCAAATATAGAACTCATAATTAATACCATTACGAAAGTCTTATAGGTAGGATTTCTAAGCATACAGGTTTTTAACAAATGAGCAGAATTAACACTATAACTAAATCTTATAGGCAAGATTTCTATCCCGTTTAACAAAGGAAATAAGAAACCCCCCAACTTTACTAAATATCCCCAGAATTTATTTATTACAAAGTTATTACAGATCATAATAGCAAATGAATTACATAATAGTAATGGAACACTATATGGAGACTTCATTAGGCCCTGATAAACCTAGAACAAGGTCTTCCAACCATCACAACAGCATAGTGATTCATCCATAGAACATTAGAACCAGGTTTCCAGTGTTTCAAAGTTCCCAAGGGCCTTAAGGACCTAGGGAAATGCTCACACCAAAACCACACAATCAGAAGATAGTTCACAAGAGATTGCAAAAACCAATTCCCAGTGTGTCAGAGTTCATATGAGTCTCATGGGGACCCTGACCAGTACTCACAGTGAGGCGGTTGAGACCCTAAGGGACTAAGAGTGGAGGTTTAAAAAATCAGTATGTAAAAGGAAGTATGGGCAGATTTCAAAACAGTTTGATTTCAGAAGATACAAGGTTTAGAACATAGATTTGCAGGCAGAACTGCATTAAGAAACAAGAAAGGTTTGCAAAGTTATTCATGCTCAAACACACAGTTTAAATAAGTTGAAATTTGAAAAAGTCTAGTTAAGCTAGGTGTTCATGCTAGCATTTAGGACAGCCTTATTAAACCAAACAGTCAGAACCCGCATGAATCCAAGACATATTATAAATCAAGTTGCCAAAGCATATAAACGACAGAACAAGAAGCCTACTAACAAAACAAGTGTCAAAGGTTTAAGACTAATTGACTACTTAACCTTCTGACATTATCCTAAAGATACCCAAATTCAGAACACGTTCAGAACAACATATAGGAGACAGGTTATGCACATTTCTTAAGAAGATTCATATTATTCAAAATAACCAATCTCAGACTAACAGTATCAACAATAGGACTAAAAGAGAATCATAGAAGCATAAAGGCAGAATCATGCTCAAAATAAAGTTCAAACATGTTGTTCGAACAACACAGATTGTGGAGACATAGAAAATAAAATGGCAAGGGAATAATGACTTACCAGTTAGGCAGGAAAGCAAGAAAATACACCACAATAGTTAAGATCAATTAGTCTTGGCTTTCAGGCGGCCAAGACCAGAAACAAATGAGCAAAGAGAACTAGAGTAAAGAGAATCTAAGTTTTCAGTGAGAGTATTGAGAGTTCAAGTCTTCCTAAAGGGGAAAGGGAGAGGGGTTTAAATAGTATTCAATTAGGCGAACAAATAAGGAAAGAAATTATCACATGTGAACAGTAAAGAAGAAAGAACTTTAAACACCTAGTTTTAGGTAAACCTCACAAAATCGACAGAAAATGAGGGCAATCAAATATACACTGCATGCGATAAACATAGACAAGAAATTATTCAAAAAGAAACACCAAATCGAACCAGATCTAGTCCATATTTAGGGTCAGAAACCCTAATTTAGGGTAAGTAAAAGAAATCGACAAAAATAGGCGGATTTATGCATAAGAGGATGAATATATACGGGATAACACTTAAAATTAAAGTTTGAACCAATTTTGGTTCGAATCAAAAGAGGATCTGAAAACCCTAACCTTAGGGTTAAGTACGAATCGGTGAGAGATACAAAAATAACCGTACTCACAAAGAACATGCGATGAACACAGACGAAATAAATAATAGGTTAAAGATTTGAACCGATTTTTGTTCGATTCTTACAAGATACTCTTGACATATTACTCAAGCAATTAGGTAATACCATAAACGGGTAGCCAGTAGTGAGGAGGGGCCAATATGGTAAGGAGATGAGGAGAGAATCTCATCAGAGACGGGATTGGGGTGATTTTGGGTGACAATGGCTTAGGGTTTTGAGAGAAGAGGAGGGGTTTGAGAGGATGAATAGGCGTAGGATTGGGTGAATAAGGTTTAGGGTTTAGACGGGTGGGTTAATTAAAGGGCAGGTGCGATGTGGACCGTTTATTTCCAAAATCAACGGTCCTGATTCAAAGGGTCCTAGGTCGGGTATTTTTAGACGGGTATAGGGATTGGGCTAATAGGTCTTGGGCTAAAGGTATTGGGCTGGTAAGGGGTGTTGGGTTATTCCGAAATTAGGATTTTAGTTGGCTAGATTTTAAATACCCAATTTAACAAATAAACAATTTATAAATAATAATTAGTAAAATAAAAAAATATCACTTATGCATGAAATGATTTAAAATAATTACTTAATATTATAAAAATATGAAAAGTCATTTTCTGTATAAATAATGTAATTATGCACATATATAGGCTATTATTGTAAAATATGCAATTTAGCCTAAGGATGCAAATATAATTATAATAAATGCATCCAAAAATATTTAAAGCTTAATATGGATATAATGATGAAAATTAAATGATAAATCATAATAAAAAAAATTTGTGATGCAATTAATAATTTTTTATATAATAAAAATACAGGAATAAATTGATTAAAAGCCTTTAAAAATTATAGAAAAATATGGAAAAATACTTGATGATGCTCATGCACTATTTTGATGGTATATATGTATATTTAAAATGTATGAGGGAAAATTGGATATCAACAGAGGACCTTGTTGATAGGCTTTTGCCAGATTTCTCCATCCATTTCTGCGAGTATGAGTGCTCCTCCTGTTAATACTCTATAACCATGTAAGGACCTTTCCAGTTGGGTGAAATTTTTCCTTTGGATTCATCTTGATGTGGAAAGATCCGTTTCAGCACCAGCTGCCCCAGTTTGAAGTGTCTTGGTTTGACCCTTTTGTTGAAGCTCTGGACATTCTATTCTGTTAAAGCTGACCATGACACACTGCATTCATCCTTTTTCCGTCTATGAGGGTTAACTTCTCATAGAGGCTCCTTATCCATTCTGTGTCACTGATTTCTGCTTCTTGTATGATCCTTAGAGAAGGAATTTCTACCTCGGTAGGAATGACTGCTTCGGTACCATAAACCAACAAATAGGGAGTTTCTCCGGTCGATGTGCGGATTGTGGAACGATATCCTAGTAAGGAAAATGGTAGTTTCTCTTTCCATTGCTTGTGGTTCTCCACCATTTTTCTTAGTATCTTCTTGATGTTCTCGTTGGCAGCCTCTACGCCTCCGTTCATTTGAGGCCTGTACGCGGTGGAATTCTTGTGGTTGATTTTGAAATTTTCACACATGGAATTCATCAGATCACTGTTGAGATTGGAGGCATTGTCAGTGATGATGGACTCTGGAACCCCAAATCGACAAACAATCTGATCTCTGATGCGACGACTTTCTTGGTCACAGCTTTGTACGATGCAACTTCAACCCATTTAGTGAAGTAATCGATGGCCACTAAAATGAACATGTGCCCGTTCGAAGCAGTGGGTTCAATTGGACCAATGACATCTATTACCCAGGCAGAAAAAAGGCCAAGGTGCACTTGTTGCATTGAGTTCATCTGGCGGCCCTCGTATCATATCTGCATGTATCTGGCGTTGGTGGAATTTTTGGACATACCGGATGCAGTCTGTTTCCACATTCATCCAAAAGTATCCGGCCCTGAGTATCTTCTTGGCTAAGACAAAGTCGTTCATATGTGGGTCGCAGGTTCCGACATGTATCTCTTCGAGCAATTTGGAAGCCTCTTTGGTGTTAACACACCTTAACAGTCCTAGATCGGGAGTTCTTCTATACAGAATTCCTCCGCTTTGGAAGAAGTGATTGGACAGTCTCCACAATGTGCATTTCTGAGTATGGTTTGCATGTTCCGCGTATTCTTCTTTTGCCAAATATTCATTGATGTCGTGGAACCAGGGATTTACATCTGTTTCCTCTTCAACATGAACACAATATGTCGGCTGATTATGGATCCTTACCAGAATGGGATTGATGAAATTCTTGTCTGGAATTATTAATGACAAGGTGGCCAGTGCATCTGAAAATTCATTTTGAATTCTAGGGACATGCCGGAATTCTGTCTTTGTGAACCTCCTCTTCACCTCTTGTACATGATGTAGATAAGGTAGTATTTTGGTATTCTTGGTAGCCCACTCTCCTTGTACCTTATGTACCAGCAGGTCTGAATCACTAATCACCAGCAGTTCCTGAATATTTAAGTCAATGGCCAGGTTGAGCTCTAATATGCAGGCTTCATATACCGCCGTATTATTGGTGCATGGGAACCTGAGTTTCGCAGACACCGGATAATGCTGACCGGTTTATGATACCAAGACGGCCCCGATACCGACTCCTTTGAAATTTGCAGCTCCGTCGAAAAATGTTCTCCAACTGTCGTAGGTTTCAGCAATGTCCTCTCCTACGAATGATACCTCTTCGTCAGGAAAATACGTTTTTAGCGGTTCGTATTCTCCTCCTACAGGATTTTCGGCAAGATGAACTGCTAGTGCTTGTCCTTTGATTGCCTTCTGAGTTATATAGATGATGTCGAATTCACTCAGAAATATTTTCCACTTGTCCATCTTCCCGGTAGGCATAGGCTTCTGAAAGATTTACTTCAAGGGATCCATCCTTGATATGAGTTATGTAGTATAGGCACAAAAGTAGTGCCTCAATTTCTGAGCTGTCCAGGTTAGAGCGCAGCAAGTGCGTTCCAGCAGAGAATAACGTGCTTCATCTGGTTTGAACTTCTTACTCAAGTAATATATGGCTTGCTCCTTTCTTCCCGTCCCGTCATGTTGTCCTAAAACACAACCGAAAGCTCCATCTAATACTGCAAGTTAGAGTAGTAATGGTCTACCAGGTTCTGGCGGGACTAAGACTGGTGGTGTGGACAAGTATTCCTTGATCTTGTCAAAATCCTTTTTGACAATCTTTGGTCCACTTGGTTGTGGCATCTTTCTTCCACATTTTGAAAATTGGCTCACATATCACTGTAGATTGTGCTATGAAGCGACTGATGTAATTGAGGCGTCCCAAGAAACTCATCACGTCCTTCTTGTTCCTTGGTGGTGGTAGTTCCTGGATAACTTTAATCTTTGATGGGTCCAACTCTATCCCTCGGCGGCTAACAATGAATCCCAACAATTTTCCGGCAGGAACCCCGAATGCATATTTTGCGGGATTTAGCTTTAGATTGTACTTCCGCAGCCAGTCAAAGAATTTTCTCAAATCTGCTATGTGATTTGTGGCATTCTTGAATTTGATGATGATGTCATCAACATACACCTCTATTTCCTTATGTATCATATCATGGAAGATAGTTGTCAAGGCTCTCATGTAGGTGGCCCTAGCATTCTTCAGACCGAACGACATCATTTTGTAGCAATACACCCCCATGGTTTAATGAAGGCTATTTTCTCTGCATCTTCTTCGTCCATCTATATCTGATGATAACCCGCGAAGAAATCTACAAAGTATAGGAGTTCATGCTTGGCACAATTATCAATCAGAATGTGTATATTTGGTAGTGCAAAAATCATCCTTGGACTTGCTCTGTTTAGATCCCGATAATCAACACAAACCCTAACTTTCCCATATTTCTTTGGAACCGGTACAATGTTGGCTAACCAGGTTGGGTACTCAACTACCCTGAGGACTTTGGATTTGATCTACTTGGCGACTCCTTCCTTGATTTTCAGGCTCAGGTCCGATTTGAACTTTCTGAGTTTTTGCTTCACTGGCGGACACATTGGGTTTGTAGGTAGCTTGTGAGCTACTATGGATGTGCTCAACCATGTCATATCATCGTATGACCATGCAAAAAATATCCTCATATTCTTTCAATAAATGAGTGTATTCTTCCTTCTCTGAGGGTGACAAGTGGATTCTTATGCGAGTTTCCTTGATGGTTTCGAAATCTCCCAAATTGACTATCTCGGTTTTGTCCAGGTTGGACTTGGGCTTGTTCTCAAAATTCTCAACTATTTTGATAATTTCCTCAGTTATTACATCCTCTTCTTCTATTTTCTCCGATTCACTGTCCTTGTGTTGAGTTGTCTCATTGCATGTCACAGTCGTTGGTTCATCAAGATAATAAATAGTAATGTTGTAGAGAGAAAGATATGAAAGAAAGATAGTAATAATAAAACATCAAGCCATTGGTTAATATTAAAATTTCAAATAAAGAGATAACTCAAATAATGTTTTACGAAATGAAATACTGAAAATATTATTTTAAACAAAGTGCTCAATAAATAAATGATGCTAGAAGCCTTGCTACCCCGGGACTCGTCGGGCCCTTGATGGTGTAGTAGTCCAGTTCTTGAGAAATGCTCCCTTCTCCACTGTCTGAATGGTAAGTCCTTCTCCCTCCTCCTCCTCAACTATCACACATCAATCCATATCATCATCTTCTAAAAACAAATTCCTCATTGCATCCAGCGCTTCTTCTTCTTCGGATCCCCATATTGTATCGGCCTGATGGAAGGATTGGCTCAAATACGGTATTGGTTGCTCAATATGGTAATATGAACCACGCCATGGTGGCGACCAATCATCATATTCTTTCCAGGTATACGGATATCCAAGCCCAAAAGTTGTACTATGACGTTTCAGCTGTATTGGTTTGGTAATGCTTTGGAGTTTCTTCCCAAGTCCTTTGCCGGGTTCATACCCCGACCATGACAGTATGCTTTCTATTTTGCTGCTCCGCCATTTATCTTTCTCAATTGCATTGACGCACCCAATTCAGTGATAAGTCTCTCCGCGCAACTTCCTTCTATTTTCCACGACCGGAACAGTTTGATTGGTATAAATGGGATTGCTCCCATATCCATGAATGATTACTTCTTGATGATTCCATTCAAATTTCACATCCTAGTGCAAAGTGGATGCAACAGCCCAACGGCATGTATCCAAGGTCGTCCTAACAACAAATTGTAGGAGGCGGATATGTCTAGCACCTGAAATTCAACATCGAACCAAGTGGGACCCTTCTGCAAGCATAAATTGGTTTCTCCGATTGTGGCTCTTTGCGAACCATCGAACGCCTTTACATTCATGGTCCCTGCTCGTATGTCATGCAAACTTTTTCCCAACCTTTTTAGATTTTTCAACGTACAGATATTGAAGTTGGATCCTCCGTTTATCAAAACCCTGGCAATGAACTTATCCTAGCATTGCACTGTGATGTGCAGTGCCCTGTTGTGGCTCAATCCATCTGGTGGCATCTCATCTTCGTGAAAGGTGATCTTTTGGCTCTCCAGCACTTTCCCCACCATGTTGGATATTTCCCCACTGGTGATATTATTTGGTATGTACGCCTCATTCAACACCTTCATCAGAGCATTCCTATGCACCTCAGAATTTTGCAGCAGTGATAGGATGGTTATCTGGGCGGGAGTTTTGTTCAGATGGTATACCACAGAATATTCCCTTGCCTGTACCTTCCTCCAGAGATCATCCGGACCGGTTTCAATGATGGGTTGTTTGGTAGTGGCTTCCTTACTTGTTCCACCGAAATTCTCAGGTGTATACATTCTTCCAGTTCTGGTCATCCCTTGTGCAGCACCAGACTCTTCCATTTTCGTCTCCCCTTTCCTCCTGGCTTCGGCAACATAATCCCAAGGTATGACATTGGATTTAAAGGGCGGTGTGGATGCTACCGTCATAGTGAAGGGTGTGGTTACTTCTACTTCAAATAGAGTAGGTGTAGCTACAGGTGTTGTCACTTCGATTCAAATGTAGTTGATGTGTTTGTCTCAACTTTGACTGGTGGTTGTACCTGTACCACAATAGAAGTGAGTGTGACTGCAGGTTTCTTAGGGTCATCGCCTTCCCGAATAAGCCCAATTGACCCTTCAGGATCCCATTCTTCATCAGTTTCTATCACATTTACTCATGCACCCCTATGGTCCGGGAGAAGGTTGTTGCGGACATTGGGCGCAGATTCCTTTGCTTGTATGACCTTGCTATCAATCAGTGTCTGAATCTTGTATTTCAGATTGCGGCATTCATTGATGGTATGTCCCTTCATGCCAGAATGGTATGCACATGTTGTGTTTGGTTGACCCACTGGGAGGAGTTTTCCATGGCAGCGACGGGAATATGGGTGACATATCCGGCGGCCTTCAATCTTTCATATAACTGGTTGATGGGTTCAGCAATAGGGGTGTATTATCTAGGTGGTTTGTGATCAAAATTGGGCCTAGGTTTTTGATAGTTTGGACGAGCTGAAGGTGAATGATAGTAGGCTAGTTGGGTGTTATAAGTGTGGTCGGCGGTGGCGGGTTGAGGATATCTGAGAGGTGAAGGTTGGTATGTGGGTGGAGGTAAGTTTGGACCGTGGGCTACTATTACTATCCCTACTTCTTTCTTCTTTGATATGCCTCCCGATTGTAATGCTTTGTTCTTGGCCTGTAGTGCCTCAAAATTTGTTACCATTCCGCTTTTGATACCTTCTTCAATCCTTTCTCCAAGTTTGATGATGTCGGAGAACTTGTGATTCTCAATGACTATTAACCTCTCATAATATTGTGGATCTTGAGCTCTAACAAAGAATTTGTTCATCTGCTCTTCTTCTAATGCCGGTCTAACCTTTGCTGCTTCTGACCTCCACCGAGTAGCATACTCACGGAAAGTCTCTGTTGGCTTCTTCTTGAGATTTTGTATGTAGAAGACATCCGGTGCATTTTCTGTATTGAATCTGAATCTATCCATGAAGTCTGATTCCATGCTTACCCAATTAGCCCATTTCTTGGGATTTTGACTTATGTACCAAGATAGGGCATCTCCAATGAGGCTTCTCATGAACAACTTCATGCGAATCCTTTCTTCCTTCCCAACGCCTATGAGCTTGTTACAGTAGGTTCTGAAATGTACCTTTGGGTCGTTCCATCAAACATTTCAAACTTAGGAGGTTTGTAACCCTCCCGCAGTTCCAGGTCTGGCCGAATGCACAAGTCCTCATAATTCAGAACTTCAATTCCTTTACCTCCTTCAACAACCTGGACTCGGCTTTTGAGATTCTTGAGCTCTTCTGCAACATTTTTAATGAGCAGGTCCTTCTCGGCAGATTCTGGTGTATATGAGATTGATTGAGTGGAGTGGGGTAGGGTTTCCACATATATGGGATTGTTTTGATGAATGTCGGGGGTTTGGGTGTATTGGTGATCATTGGTTGAATTTTGAGGATCGGGGATAGGTTGTGGGGTATTCTGAGGAGTGTGATCAGTGGTTTGCGGATATTGAGTCGGGAGATGCTGGTGTTGAGGGGGTGTAGGTATGGGTAAAAGATTAGAATTTGGGGAGGTGTTGCATATTGGTGGGGTGCGGGAGGATTTTGTGGATGTTGGTTTGGTGTGTTTTGAGGAGGTACTAGGTTTTGGGTGTTTGGTTGGTTGATATCTGGGACGTTTAGGGTGAGGGAGTGGTTTGCCAAGTTGCGGACCTGCTCAAGTTCCCGTTGCAATTCTAGTATTTTCTGCTCTAGTCGGAGGACCAAATCATTCTGTGCTGGAATACTCCGACCGTCTGAAGTTTCAACATTCTAAACATGCGCAGTATTTTCTTTCTGGATGCCACTCATATCATCCATCTTAGCCTTTCCCTTACTTTTCTGATTACCTGGAGGTGGAGGGCCTATGGATCTGGTGTGATATGCTGATGATGCCAGTATGTGTGAACCAACCCTGGGGAATGGGAATAATCAAAAAAGAAAGAAAAACATAAAGGTAGCCAAGTCAGTGAGAATTCTGGAAAAGTATTTGTAGTATTTAAACACATATTGTAGAAATATAAATTCACGTCCTAATTTGGGAGCCTCGTTGTGCTCGATGTTGGCCTAGCGACAAGTAGATTTTGAGAAATTTAAATCCAATAATTGTCTCATTTCATTAACGTGATAAATAAAAAAAATCAAAAGCGACAATAAATAAATAAGTCACTAATGGCGTTTGCCTTATTACATTCGAAGAGTAATTCTAAAACAAATAAACCTAATATACTTCTTCTCCAGGTTTGGCTTTCTTGGCTCCATTGATCAGGTTCCCCAGGTCGCGCATGTACAGTAGTAGGTATGCTTTTGCTAGATGTCCTCCTTCATTACCCTCGGCATTATGGCAGTCTATGACTCTTTTCCTCATCTTCCCCTCTAACTCCATTAAACCCTGCTCCAGATACTCGAGCCTTCTCGTTGACCTACTAGCCATTTCCCTCCATTCATTGATTGCCTCCATATCGATCTTGTGTTGTTCCAAATGCTCGACCTCGGACTCGTGAACTCTTTTTCGCAGTCTATTATACTTCACCTGTGCTTCAACAACTTCATTTATGACTTTGTTTCCTCGACCGACCCCTGGCTCGACTATTCCTGCTATGCTATCCTCCAATCATGATGGGTAGAAATACAAATGCCCTGCGTGGTATCAATCTGGTTCGATGGTGTCCTTTTCCACAATGACCTTCAAGTTCAACATGTGTTGAGCTTCACATTTGTACGGGATGTCATCATCTTGAAAATCTTCTCTGTAGTGACTCATTTTGGAGACTCGCGGTATGACTTGTTTTCTACTATCTTGTCTCATAACCTTAATAGGAACATAGGGGTGTATGCCTCTTAACCCGATCAACACCAAATGAGGAACATCCCTAAATCTGATGATGAATTCACTGGTAGGGAACCACACTAACATACAATGAATCTGGTCCTCGGTCAAATTGTCAAAAAACTGTACCCATTCTGTAGCATTCTCTGGTTGAGCAAACCTGTCTGGGATAAAGGTCTTTCTTTTGGGGTGATGGAAAGCTATGTGATCATTGCATGGTCTCCGTGGAAACTCTTGGCGGTATTGGCCTCTTTGGAGATGTTCCAGCAACCAAATCTGTAGCAGCAAATTACAACCCTCGAAATGTTTGAACCCTTTCTGGCAACGATCCAAAGCCCGATATATTTCTGCTATAATCATAGAACAATAGTGTACGTTTGTCCCTCGATTCCCTCCATTAAGGATTTGGTTACCATGGTCAGTCTGGTGTGAATCCTGTCCATTTTTCTTAGAAACACTATCATACGCAATAAGCAGTCGATGAACACGAAAACTCTACGATGAATCCAACCCAGGGAGGTGATGGAGAACTCATCATGAAAGATACGGTAAGATTTGTTGTGTCTGTATCGCTCACAAAGGAAATCAAAAGGTATGTAGGATTTCTTCAAACATACCAAGTCTTCATTATTTCTTAAGCCCATCATTCTCAGAAACCCCCTGGGGTGCGATTTTTCGGTACCAATAAACCAGGACTGTCCCAAGGTAGTCCAGCGAATTATCCTATTTCGTCCAAAAGAGGAGTCATTTTTATGTTGCCAAAACGGAATACAGCCCTTTCTCCGTCCCAGAACATAGTAGCAGCTTCAATCAAAATATTGTTTGGTTGGATGTCTAATAAGGAAGGTAAGTTTTCGAGGACCCTTTTCATATGATTTTTGTCACTTGACGGAAGGTCCTTCCACCAATCTAGCAATAATGGTGGTATATCTCGGACCATGCCAAACCTGGGGACTTCTTGCCTCATTTTCTAAAAAATAAACAAGGTTAGACCCTTTCTTCCTCCGGATTCGACTATTTATACATTAACGATTAGAATATCGGCATTTATTTCTCCAAATAATGCACATATCGTGGTTGCGTCCGTTGGGATTATGGAAACCCTGGTGGACTTTGGACAACACTTTACTTAAAAGGTTATTATGCGGACAAGATATTCACCCAGGCTAGGTTTGACCATGATGCATGTACAATTAAAGAAGGGTGACATAAGCCTTTCCAAATTCAAGAAGGGTGACATAGGAAGAGAACAGACACTCATCGAGTGTTCCTATGGTATTAAATACGTATGAGCGGAATATGATGTTGAGCATGATTTATGCAAAAAGAAAATAACACGTTGTCAAGTATTTGCACGATAAAAATGATAAAATTCGATATTTAATAATTGTAAAGGAATTTAAGAAAGAAAACAAAGAGACAAGTCAGTTTCCATAGTAAAAAGTAATAAACAGGGAAGAGAAATCATAAATGAACGAAGATAGGCAAATAAATTTTACATAGAGTGGGATGGGGAAGGGGTGTGCAAGCGTTAACGGAATAATAAAGACATGTTTAAAGACTAATTCATAAAACATGTTCGTTATGGTAAGAGCCTTAAAATGTCCCCAGCAGAATTGCCATGTTGTCGTGCCCCCTTTTTCTCGCGAAATCGGGTTTCGACATTTTTTGGGACAACTCCTATTTTGAGAGGGTAGAGAATTGGAATTGAGAGAGTCACCACCTAATGGATTAAGGTGCGTTAGGGAACCTAGAGCAGATAACTCATATAACCAGTTTACATCATCATAGATCGGGTAAGGGCTCAAGTTACCTCGAGGGGAAAGTGTTAGGCACCCCTCGAGGTCAAAAACGGTGGGTCCCGGCCGAGCTTAAATTAAGAGAATTAGTCTAAGAAATTTGGACAAATAAAATATTCGATTTATTTTAGAACAAGAATGGGGGGTCCTAAGTTTTTTAGCCTATAGGATCACCCCGTGCAATACTGTGTAACTCCCTCAAGTCGGGGTGTTACTCATAGTACTTAGCACATGGACTACTATCTCCTTACTACCAGATTACTATCTTTAAGTTGTTACTTAAGCGTTCTAGTTGATTCAAGCTCGTTCCATATGCGTGCACTACCCGTCCCTTATTTATGGCCCTGGAGGTATCAGGACCTCTATTTGAGATAGTTCTAGACCCAGCCTATGTTGCTCAAAAATGTAAAATCAAGGCGACAAGCAAAAGCAATTAGGACTTTTAGATAAAAATAAAATATAGGCTCATATTGACCTCCACACATAAACCAGCAAATGCACGCAATCGAATCAGCAAACTTTATTAACCTTAAAGTCCTATAGGCAGAATATATATGTGAGAAAACAGAGTGCAGAGGCAGTTTTATTAAGGCGAGTGCTAAGACCTGTTATTTGCCTACTGATTTTATTCAGTTTAATCTGGGCACTTCAGGCAGTAATACATCACAAATATAAACCTAGAATTATTATTAAGTCCTACAGGTATATTGCCTAAGTGATTGACAATGTCGATTGAATTCAGAACCAATTAATGGAATCTTATAGGCATGATTTCTATAAGTTTAATGGTTACAGACCTATATACATGATTTCTAGGTGTAGCACTGATTTTAATTTTATAGATACATGTTTTATTTCCCTTTTTAATCCTATAGGCATGCTTTCTAATTATTGTACTGACTTAAGTCCTATAGGCATGATTTCTAGGTTTGAAACTTGTTTTAATCCTATAGACATGGTATCTATTACTGAATTGTGTTAAATCCTATAAGCATGATCTCTAGGTGTGAGACTGATTTTCTATCCTATAGGAATGATATCTATTAAACCATGTATGGGCAGAAATTATGCAGATTGCTAGGAAAACGACTAAATCAAACATCAAGTTCCTATAGGCATGATTATTAATGCACATTTGTTGATCTTATGAACAAGACTTCTAATATGCAATTTAATGTCCCCTATAGGCAGGATTTCTAATATGCAAATATAGAACTCATAATTAATACCATCACGAAAGTCCTATAGGCAGGATTTCTAAGCATACAGGTTTTTAACAGATGAGCAGAATTAACAGTATAACTAAATCCTATAGGCAGTATTTCTACCCCGTTTAACAAAGGAAATAAGAAACCCCCCAAATTTACTAAATATTGCCAGAATCTGTTTATTACAAAGTTATTACAGACCAGAATAACAAATGAATTACATAATAGTAATGGAACATTATAGGGAGCCTTCAGTAGGCCCTGATAAACCTGGAACCAGGCCTTCCAACCATAACAACAGCATAGTGATTCATCCATAGCACATTAGAACCAGGTTTCCAGTGTGTCAAAGTTCCCAAGGGGCCCAGGGAAACGCTCACACCAGAACCACACAATCAGAAGATAGTTCACAAGAGATTAGAATCACCAATTCCTAGTGTGTCAGAGTTCACAGGAGTCTCATGGGGACCCTGAGCAGTGCTCACACTGAGGTGGTTAAGAACCTAGGGGACTAAGAGTGGAGGTTTAAAAAATCAGTATATAAAAGTAAATAGGGGGAGGCAGATTTCAAAACAGTTTGATTTCAGAAGATACAAGGTATAGAACACAGAATTGCAGGCAGAACTGCATTAAGAAAACAAGAAAGGTTTGCATAGTTTTTCATGCTCAAACACACAGTTTAAATAAGTTGAAATCTAGAAAAGTCTAGTTAAGCTAGGTGTTCATGCTAGCATTTAGGACAACCTTATTAAACCAAACAGTCAGAACCCACATAAATACAAGACATGTTAGAAAGCAAGTTACCAAAAATATAAACGACAGAACAAGAAGCCTAGTAACAATACAAGTTTCAAAGGTTTAAGACTAATTGACTACTTAACATTCTGACATTATCCTAATGATACCCAAATTCGGAACACGTTCAGAATAACACATAGGAGACAGGTTATGCACATTTCTTAAGAGGATTCATATTATTCAAAATAACCAATCTCATACTAACAGTATCAACTGTATGACTAAAAGAGATTCATATAAGCATATAGGCAGAATCATGCTCAAAATGAAGTTCAAACATGTTGTTCGAACAACACAGATTATGGAGACGTAGAAAATAAAATGGCAAAGGGATAATTTCTTACCAGTTAGGCAGGAAAGCAAAAAAATACACCACAGTAGTTAAGTCCCGAATCAATTGGCCTTGGCTTTCAGCCGACCAAGACCAGAAACAAACGACCAAAGAGAACTAGAGTAAAGAGAATCTAAGTTTTCAGTGAGAGTATTCAGAGTTCCAGTCTGCCTAAAGGGGAAAGGGAGAGGGGTTTAAATAGTATTCAATTAGGCGAACAAATAAGGAAAGAAATCAAACACACATAAATAAGGAAAGAAATTATCACATGCGATCAGTAAAGAAGAAAGAACTTTAAAACCCTAGTTTTAGGTAAACCTCAAAAAATTGGCAGAAAATAAAGGCAATCAAATATACACTGCATGTTATGAACATAAACAAGAAATTATTCAAAAAGAAACACCCAATCGAACCAGATCTATTCCAAATTTAGGGTTTGAACCCCTAAATTAGGGTAAGTAAAAGAAATCGACAAAAATAGGCGGATTTATGCATAAGAGGACGAATATATACGGGATAACACTTAAAATTAAAGTTTGAACCAATTTTGGTTCGAATCAAAAGAGGATCTGAAAACCCTAACCTTAGGGTTAAGTACGAATCTGTGAGAGATACGAAAATAACCGTACTCACAAAGAACATGTGATGAACACAGACGAAATAAATAACAGGTTAAAGATTTGAACCAGTTTTGATTCGATTCTTACAAGATCCGCTTGCCATATTACTCAAGCAATTAGGTAATACCAAAAACGGGTAGCCAGTAGTGAGGAGGGGCTAATATGGTAAGGAGATGAGGAGGGAATCTCATCAGAGACGGGATTAGGGGTGATTTTGGGTGACGATGGCTTAGGGTTTTGAGAGGAGAGGAGGGGTTTGAGAGGATACATAGGAGGCATGTTTGGGTGATTGAGGATTAGGGTTTAGACGGGTGGGTTAATTAAAGGGCAGGTGCAATGTGGACCGTTGATTTTGAAAATCAACGGTCCTTATTCAAAGGGTCCTGAGTCGGGTTTTTTTAGATGGGTATAGGGATTGGGATGACAGGTCCTAGGCTAATGGTATTGGGCTGGTAAGGGGTGTTCGGTTAGTCCGAAAATGGGGTTTTAGGAGGCTAGATTTTAAATACCCAATTTAACAAATAAATAATTTATAAAAAAATAATTAATAAAATAACAAAATATCACTTATGCATGAAAATGATAATTACTTAACATTATAAAAATATGAAAAGTCATTTTCTATATAAATAATGCAATAATGCACATATATAGTGTCACGCCCCAAACTAGGGGAGGCATGACTGGCACTCGATATTGTATTCTATCGAGTTA